>RJWJ010031772.1:0-18928 GCA_004363605.1 Indri indri
ATAAAGTAGCTTTGATAAGAGAATATTATTAAAACTATGCCTGTATCAGAATTTCATTGGAAAAAGAATCAGTAGAAGATATATAGGTAGTGATTTATCGAAAAGAATTGTAAAAGCTGACAAGGCACGTCCAAAATCCATAGGACAGCCCATCTAGAAGGGGAGACTAGAAGTCTGAGGCATGAGCTGGAATGCCAGGTCAAAGGAGGGTTTTTTTCTTTGTCAGTGAAGCCTCAGTTCTGCTTTAAAGGCCTTTTGTTTGACTGAATACAGATATTCGTCAGATTATGTATCGTTTCCAAGAAAAATGTCCTATCTTTTAAGGCAAGATCTTCTGATGTTATGTAATTAAATATATTAGATAAGTGTGTTATTTGGATAAAAAATGATTCAATTCTATTCGTCGCAGGTCAGTGACTGATGAAACCAGCAGTTGATGCCAAGAGTCACTTTAAGAAGAACTGAGGTTTCATCTTTTTTCAAGAAAACATTTTCTAAAACTGAACTAAAAACCAAAGATTTTTATTTGAAGAAAATTTCTAACATGGGTTAAACATTATAATAATACATAATATTTGTATGTACATATATATGTTTATTTTATTTGATAATCATCACATGCAACATTTTTGGGGAGATACAGGGTGCAGGGTACAATAAGTTACTTTTGTTTTTAAATTTTCTTAAATCCTCAATCCCTCACAACACCCAGAAATAAAGACTCTAGCCAGAGCTACTCTAACACAGCATTTTCCTAGGAAGATATCACTTTCTATTGCAATCTTTGCACCAATGTGTATATAAATGTACACATGTAAGCAATAACTACATTAAAGTAATGAAAATTCCCATTTAAATAAACACAAAGGGTATTCATGTTATCGAATGAATAATGATTTATGAGACTTTGTGCTGTGGCTGAAAACTTTCCATATCTGAAGAAACAAATGGATATACAAATCCAAGAATTTCAACAAACTTCAGATGGCATAAACCCAAAACACGCTGAGACATATTATTATCAAAGTGTTGAAAGCCAAAGATGAAGAGGGAATTATTGAAAGCAGCAAGAGAAAAGTAATTTTCTATGTACCTGGAATCCTCAATAAAATTATTAACAGATTTCTCAGCAGAAATCTTACAGACTAGAAGTCAGTGGGGTGATGTATTTAAAGTGATGAAAGAAAAAATAATCCTGTCAATTCAGAATTCTATATCTGTAATATCTGTCCTCTATATATGAGGAAGAAAGTAAGCCATTTCCAGATAAGCAAAAACTAAAAGAGTTTATAACCTCTAGACCTCCCATAGAAGAAATCCTAAAAGGAGTTCTTTAAAAGTTGATTTGAAAGGACACTACACAGTAATTAGAAGTCCAAGAAAACAGAGTTGTCCAGTAAAGCTAAATACATGGACAAATATGAAAAATAGTATGGTAATTTTATATTATAACCCCCTTTTATAATTCTATAGGATTTGAAAGCAAAATCAATAAAAATAAAATTGTAAATCCATGCCAATGGGTATCTAACATACAAAAATGTAATTTGTAATATCAGTACCATAAAGAAAGGGATACAAATATGTAGAGTTGTGTATGGGGTTGATGCTAACTTGGGAATCAGCTCAAAATAGATTTCTAAAACTTCAGGGTATTGCATGTAACATCAATGGTAAGCACAAAGAAAACATCTATAGAATATAAACAAAAGGAAATGAGAAGGGAATTAAAATATGCCACTACGAAAAGAAAATCAACTAAACACAAAAGAAGGCAATAAGAGAAAAAACGAAAGATTAACAAAAGGTATGAAATACGAAAACAAACCAACAAATTGACAATAACAAGTGAATTCCTTTAAACGTAAATGGATTAAAATCACAAACCAAAAGATATATTGGCAGAATACATAAAAAAAAAAAAAAACAAAAAAACAGTATCCAACTATTTCATGTCCACAAAACACTCACTTTAGATATAAAGACATGCATAGTTTGAAAGCAGAAGGATCGAACAAATAGTCCATGCAAATAGTACCCAAAAGAGAGCAAATGTGAAGGAGCCAAAGAGGGGAGGATGGCAGAGGCTTCCAGGATGGTCCCACACAAATAATTGAAGGGTGAATGTCTTTGAAGTCTCAGAATATAATCTGGAATTACCAAAGCTGGTGTCTGGGGTTAAAAAAGAGTTTTATATTGATAAAACTTAAAATATACTAAACTTAAAATATGGGAACTGTAGTCATAGTGTAACTACCACCAACCACAGTCAGTACCTTAATCACTTGGGAAACTCAAGACAAAGGATAGCTGCACAATTTTAAAGGACCCATGGCATGATGAAAGACATTAAAAATGCTATTATTACTGACACATTGAAAGATTCCATTGATAGGAATGCACTGTGGAAGCATGACTCCAACATATTAGTGAAGGCTGGGTTACAAATATAAGAAACATTTACTTCTTAGGAGCAAAATAAAACCCACATAATTGGGTCTATGAGTAAGAAAGTTACAACACACAGAGACAAATTATAAAGTCTTTCAAACTTAAAGAAGCACCCATTTTGTTCAAACATTTGTTTCAAATAAAGTAAAATATATTATTATAGAAAGAATGGTTCTTTTAAATTTCAGGCGATGCTGCAATACATGATTTATAGAATCACTTCACTTAAGTCCTTGACAGTAATTACAGAATAAATGTTAGCTATGTAGAATATTCCTAAGGATTACAAGATTCATAAAAATATAGAGAACAAATATATTGAATTGCATGCCTTAGCTTTTCCTTATTTCTTCACTACATATAAATGTTTGATTTTTATATAATTCTGATAAAAATACTGAAATCAATATATGTACTATATTTGGTTGATTAGATTAGTTGTATGTTAAAGCTCAAATAATTATAATAATTCTTCATACCTTGCATCAATAATGTTCCTTCAGTTGAGCGACAGGTCTGTGCTGATATCTGTTTTTTCAGTTATTGTTTTCCCCAAGATCAGTGAAATTTAACCATGTCTTAATCAAACAAAACATATCTTTTAAATTCAAATGATGATCCAAATTATATGAATCATAATCATATTACTGACACATCAAGAGATTGCATTGATAGGAATGCACAATGGAAGTATGAATCCGTCACATTAGTGAAGGCTGATGTGTGATTTGAAAATTTGTAATAATGAACTCTCAAAGTTCTTACATATTCAAACATGAATAGATACTAGTTTTATGTTGATTAGCATCCAAACTTTATACTCTTGCTTCATAAAATGATGACAGAAATAATTAGTCATTTTTGGTATGTTCCATATATTTTATATGAACTCAATAGTGCTGTAAACTAATTCTGTTTTTCGATATTCAATTTAAAAATCTCTTGAGATTTTAAAAGACAGATCGATCTTTTCTAGATTAACATTGAATAATTAAAGTTTTATTTGGATGATGTTTCAATAATTTTAATTCTGCATAGTAGCATACAAATACTTAGGTAAAAAATTGACATGATTGCCAATAAAATCATTTATAAGAAGGTTTAATGCCTAATATATCTAGCCATGAATGGAGACTGTGGTTGAGATGAAACATTTAGAGATTTGTCAGTTCCTTTGAGTCTATCATATAGTTGTCTTAGTCTGTTTTGTGATGCTATAACAGAATACCACAGACTCAGTAACTTATAATGATCAGAAATGTATGGGCTCATGGTTCTGGAAGCTGGGAAGTCCAAGATCAAGGGACCAGCATCTGACAAGGGCCTTCTTGTTGCATCATTGCATGGTGGAATAGCAAAGAGAAGACAAGAGAGAGCAACACTGTTGCAATGGAAATTAAGTTTCCAACATGCTTTTTGGGAAACAAATTCAAACCATAGTAATCCACCCTGGTCCACAAAATTCATATCCTTTTCACATGCAAGATACATTCATTTCATCCCAAAGTATTAATTTGTTCCTTTATCAACTCAGAAGTTCAGAGTCCAGAATCTCATCTAAAGCAGCTATGGATGAGACTAAAGGTATGATTTATCCTGGGGCAAATTTCCTTCCAGCTTAAATAAGTTATCTACTTCTAATATACCAAGGTAGGACAGGCATAGGAAAGAGGCTCCCATTCCAAAAGTGATAAATAGGCAAGAAGAAAGGAGTAATTTGTGCCAAGTAAGTCCCAAACCCAACAGAGTGATCAATATTAAGTCTTCAGGCTCAGAAATGGTCTTTTTTGACTTTATTTACTTCCTCTGACCACACTGGAGCAGGAGTTGGCACCCAAGGTCTCAGGCAACTCTGCTGCTATGGCTTTACTGGGCTCAGCCCACACAACAACTCTCACAGTTTGGAGTTTTGTTCCTACAATAGGAATAGCTCCCCAGTTCTGGGGCCCTGAGGATGACTCCACCTTCATAGCTCCACTAGTCCTAACAGAAACTCTTTGTGATGGTTCTGACTTCACAGTTCCACTGTGTGTTGCCTAGTGTGAGTTGTCTGTGGTGGCTCCACTGTGACAATTCTCTGCACGGCCTGCCAGGCTGTTTGTGAAATACTTTAAAATCTAGGTGGAGAAAACTGGAAATCATGCCCCTATAGTTCTTGCATTCTGCTTGCCTGCAACATCACATGGACACTACCAAGATTTGCTGCCTGCACCCTTTCCAAAGCTGAGATCTAAGCTGCACCTGGGCCCCCAAGCCACACCTGGGACAAACAAAGAATGTTGCAAGGAATGCCAGAACAGAGACTTGAGTGACCCTGAGAAGCAACCCCTAAGGTCCTGGGGACACCATAGCCTTTTTTGTTTTTGTTTTTGCTTTTTTTTTTTTGGACATATTTTTTTGCCCCAGGCCTTGGCACTCTGCACCTGTGATGGGAGAAGCAGAACCACTAATCTCCAAACTGTCTTTTGGATCATTCTCCCATTGCCCAGGATCAATAGCCTCTGATTGTGTTCTACCCATACTAATCTTACCAAATTGATTTTCCATTCTGAAAAATACTCTTTCATTCTCTACCTTACATCCAGGCTAAGAATCCCTTAAATCCCTGAATTCTATTTTCCTTTCAATTGCAAAGTCATCTTCAATGCCTTTCTTTCTTCCAGAAATTTCATACATTCAGTCAAAAGAAGCAGTGCTGCACCCTCAATATTTTGTGGATTAAATATTTCATATGCCAGATATTTAAGTTCACCATTCTTACGTTTTGCCTTCCATAAAGTCTTAAGACACGGGCACAGTTCAGCCAAGTTCCCTGCCACATTGCAACAAGGATGGCCTTTCCTCCAGTTTTCTATACAGTCTACCTGAGACCATCCACATTTTTACGAACATACTGATTATGAACACTTAAATGATGTCTAAGAAGTTTCAAACTTCCCCTACAGGTCTTTTATTCTTCTGACCTTTCACCTTAAAGCTCTGTTTACAGCAATCCAGACTTTTTCTAGTCTGCTCCTCCAAATTTTTCCAGTATCTACTCCTTACCCATTTCCAAAGCTAGTTCCACATTTTCAGATGTTTGTCATAGTAACAGCCCCACTTCTCAGTATCGATTTTCTGTATTACTCTGGTTTGTGCTGCTATAACAGAGTATCACAGACTGGGTTACTTTATTACTGGCTCATGGTTCTGGAGGCTTCTGAAGGCGAGAGCCTTCTTGCTGTATCATCCCATGGCAGAAAGGTAGACAGAGTGAGAGAAAGCAAGTGATTCAACTCACAGGCTCAAGCCCTTTTATAATCAGGATTAATTCACTCATCATGAGGGTGGAGCCCTTGTCATTAGGCCCCACCTCCAAACACTGTTGCATTGGGAATTATGTTTTCAACATATTCATTTTGGGGACATTTTTGAACCATTGCAATAGTCCTACATCGAAATCTTTGTCTTTAAAAATAATTACAGAAATATCCATATACATACTCTAAATGATGGATTCTTCTCTATAACATTCTGATACTGTCAGTAACTGTGATAAAATAACACAATCCACCCATAATTTCATCATCATGTAGTTTTTGCTTGCCCTTCATTTTGCCTGAGCCTGGCAATACACTAGAGGCCAATTATTAATTCCTCTGAAAGAAAAATCTAACAGATAAAGCCCTAGAACTTCAAAATAGAAGGCTATGCCAAGAATTCTGAGAATAAGACTCTCCAGCATTCTATCAGTACAAAAGCAGATGAATTCTAGACTGGCAGAATATTAATCCAGGAGAAGCAAAACAAGCAGATGACTTTGAGTGATAGCCTGGTGCCCTAAAATTGTCAGACAAGAATTAGTTACATAAAACCAAATCAGAGTTATGAAAAAAAATTATTTTGATTGTTTTCTCTGGGTTTTGTGTGCTCTTTTTAAAATTCTATATATTGAATTTTTATATCATGATATATTATTTTTTTCTTTTTGGTTTATTTATAACCTTTGATTTAATGATAGCTGAAAGGAATTATTATTTTAATAACCCTTACTCTATTTACTTGTTCTTTTTGTTGCCGCACTTTACAAATGTGCCCCAAAATTCTACTCATTGAGAGATGACATAAAGCAATATTAGTTGTACCAATTTCGAGATGTAAGGAATAGAAGGTAAAAGGAACAGGAAGTGTATAGGGTTTATCTGTAACAAAAATAAAAATGGAGTGAACTATTTGGAACAGCTAGCAAGACTTGGCAAGAATTCCACAATTATTTACATGATATTTTGAGATTTTCTTTCCACGGGGCTAAAGATGGGCAAAAGAGTCAAGTACAGATTATAATAAATAAGATCAATTATAGATAACAAATATGATTGGCTCTGGAAATAGCTCTCTGTATTATGTATGCATAGACATATACATTTATATTCCATATATCATGTCTTTAAATATATATGTATTATATAAATTACTATTTATGGACTATTTCAGACATTAAAAGACGAGAGCTATGATATCTTTATCAGACATTTTTGTCTTATTCCATTGAAAACATCCACAGGTGTGTCCTGCTGGTTGTGACTAATAACCCGGCCTGCTACACTGCCCCTCTGCCTCTCAGGTTTTTATAAATAAAGGCTTATATGTTGATATTAAAAAAATTATCTTCTTCTGCCTAGTATTATAGGCTTTCATATTAAAATTTTGCTTTCTTTTTCTAGACTGCTATGTGCTTTAGATTCACCCACACTAAAACTGTCCAATGGGCTGCGCACAGTGGCAAACACCTGTAATTCTAACATTCTGGAAGGCTGAAGTAGGAGGATTGCTTGAGCTCAGGAGTTCAAGAGCAGCCTGAGCAAGCGTGAGACCCCATCGCCACTAAAAATAGAAAAATTGGCTAGGTGTCGTGGCACGTGCCTGTAGTCCCAGCTACTGTAGAGGCTGAGGCAGGAAGATCCCTTGAGCCCAGGGGTTTGAGATTGTAGTGAGCTATGATGATTGATGCCACTGCACTCTACCCAGGGTGAGAGAGTAAGACTCTGTCTCAAAAAATTAAAAAAAAAAAGGGGGGGATTTTGAACCTCACTCACCAAATATAAAAAAAATGAAGAATTAAAAATAAGAATGTTAAATGATAAACATTGGCCATATTAAAATACATGTTTAAGACTTTTCTCAACATGAAAACATCTATCATTTCCTAATACTATGTTTGCTGTAAGCAACATAAGTAATGGACAGCATTAATGCATTTTCTTAATTGGATAGAAATATTTATGTCTCTGTTCTCACCATCAGCAGAAAATTAAAAAAGATTTACTTTATTATTCTTCTCGAGAAGCTCAAGTTGTAAGTGCTTGACCATATTTTCAATCTGTTGGGATAGATTTGCATTTCAAGTTTCTTATGTCTGTTAAATAAATATAATTTATAGCTCACTAAATGTCTGATCCCTCATAGGCTTATAATCTGAAAATATTTTGATACAATTTTTAAATCAAATATACTCTTATGCTTCATAGAAGCATACATTATTTTTATTGAAAAACAATTAATTTGAACTTTTAGTTCTTTACTCAGTTCTTTTTTTTTTATGTATCTTGCATGGCACTTACTCTTGTAACTAAAGGCATTAGATTTGAATTGCTTTGTAAAACGTTGTGTTTAAATAAACACATATAAATCACCTATTTTTAAAAAACATGTTTTCTTCCACATTTTTCAAATTAAAAAAATAGGTCATTGGTCAAATATCATAGTTTTCAATTTTATAAAAACAGAATGAGGAAAATTCTTTTTAACCTCAATGTGGTAAAAATGATGCAACAGTGACAGTATGTACTGTTTGGTACCCTAAATGTAGAAAGAAAGTAGAGACTGATGAACACAATAGGAAAATTGAGAACATGCGTTCTGTCTAGAGGACATAGTCATTGCTCAGGTGCTGTTGATTCTTTTCTTTTGTGGGAATTCAGACCTACTGAAAATCACTTTTTTCAAGAGCAATATATAATTTTGTTTTATATGGCAGTAACCGATTTGATTTTAAAATTAATTAATTAAAAATCTTGGGCCAAGTCAAGCATTTCTGTAGGGCTAATATAGTCCATACATGCCCATAAGTTTATCACTTCTAATTTGAATGGTGTCCATACATTGTTTTCTCTGATTTAGCATTTTACATATTATTTATTGACTTTTTGTCATAAAGATTATGAAAAATATGTTAGTTTGAATCAATTATTTTTTATTTATGCATAGTCAAAATTGCATTTACTTTTGTTGTTTTTATCTGGCTTTTCGTTTTGATTCTAACATTAAAGAAATTTCAATAACTATGTTGCTGAACACACAAGGGATGTCTGGCCTGGGTCTGAGTGCTCGCCGCACAGAAAACCAATACTGAGACAACAGGGATTCCCAAGTAAGAAAGGTAATTTACTACAGATGATGACATCTGGGAGATAGGAGAAATGCCTCCAATCTCTCTCCCTGACCAACTTAGGGTAAGCATTTTTATAAGAGGTTCAGGAAGATGGGTATGTGTTTTGGGGTAGGTAGTGCTGAAAGCAATTTGTACAGGAGGTTTAATTCAGAAGTCGCAGGTTAGTGATGGATGGTGAGTCTTGGCATTGTTATCTTGTGAAGAATCTGATGTTTCTGGGAGACAACTCAAATGGTAAAATGATCAGTTAAATGGAAAGATTACAATGTTCTTGTCATTGAGTGTGACAGACCTGAAAATCCAAAGCATAAGAAATCTACAGGGAAACCATATATGGGAGGGTGTCATTTTGTGTTGACTGATGAAGCTGATTACAACTAGATCAAAGTCTACCATGAGAAAAATACGAGATTTTTCTTTCATTTTTCCCAGGTAAGGTAGTTAACAGAAATTACATATAAAATTTTGCATTTCTTTTGACAAAATTATGGTTACTTATCCCTCAGAATTTCACTCTAAACAACAAAAAGTAAAATATTACTTTTCTACAGTGATATGAATTACAAATCTCATTTTTTTTCACTTTTTATTTATTGTACTCCTCTTCCTTCCATCTTCACTGATCAATCATTTATGAAGATTATGTTCACCAGCCTGGACAATAACAAGACTCTCTCTCCGCAAGAAGTAATAATAATTAAAAAAA
Organism: Indri indri; assembly: GCA_004363605.1. Taxonomy (NCBI): domain Eukaryota; kingdom Metazoa; phylum Chordata; class Mammalia; order Primates; family Indriidae; genus Indri; species Indri indri. Next base: position 9,588 of record RJWJ010031772.1, read on the forward strand.
AAATTGGCTGAGCCGGGCGTGGTGGCTCACGCCTGTAATCCTAGCACTCTGGGAGGCCGAGGTGGGCGGATTGTTTGAGCTCAGGAATTCAAAACCAGCCTGAGCAAGAGTGAGACCCCCATCTCTACTAAAAAATAGAAAGAAATTAATTGGACAACTAAAAATATGTAGAAAAAATTAGCACATGACTGTAGTCCCAGCTACTCAGGAAGCTGAGGCAGAAGGATTGCTTGAGCCCAGGAGTTTGAGGTTGCTGTGAGCTAGGATGATCCCACGGCACTCTAACCCGGGCAACACAGTGAGACACTGTCTCAAAAAAAAAAAAAAATTGGCTGGATGTGGTGGCATGGGCCTGTAGTCCCAACTACTCAGGAGGCTGAAGCAGAAGGATTGTTTGAACCCTGGAGTCGAAGTCTGCAGTGAGCCCTGATGATGCCACTGCACTCTAGCTTGAGCAATAGAGCAAGACGGTATTTAAAAAAAAGACTATTTCTGCATATTTTTTGAGGTTTCATTTTTAAAAATTTGAAAAGATAACATCTTCATATTTTAAAAAATGTTTGTAAGAGTAAAATATATGATTTTTTAAAGACAAATTCTACCCCCCAATTTTTTTAATTGTCTTCAGTTTATGAGGTCATGACAATCTTTTTCCTTTTAAAATTTAGTATCAATTAATATATTAATAATTATTGATCTTGTATATATGCCTTTAGATATTGTATATTTTAAAAATATCCTTCCATTAAAGGAATGCTGAAAGATTAAAATTACATTATAAAACTTAAAGTGATTTATCCCTTAGCCTGTCCATATTCCTGAATTTCAAAATAACAAAAACTAATTTGTATTTAATATTGACTTGATGCAATATATAGCTAATTATGATCTCATAATTATGTATGATCATTTTGTTCTGCATCAGTTCTTGCTTGATTAGAGGTTCCTTTCAAGCACTCTCTTCAAAAGACTCATACAGATTATGTAATCTGAACCATTGTCTATTTTCAAATACTTCACTTTCTACTTGACAGAAGAATGCTGACTTGGATTGGAATGCCATCTCTATCCTTTATTCTGTTAAACCATGCCCCTTTCTCCTAACTTCTATATAGCAGTTGAGGATTCCAATGGCAGTTTGATTTGTTATCCTCTGAAATTAATTTGTTGTTTTATCCTAAAAATTGGCAATCTTTTACCTCTCAATGCTTGAATGATTGTCTTAAAAAATAAATCAATCTGGTCTAGTTATCTTTCAATGTGTGAACTCATGTTTTTCTTCAGCTCAGGGAAATCCTCCGTTGTGTACTTAATTATTGTTTCTTCACTAATTATTTCTTTTTCTGTTCCTGAAACATCAATTATTCCTATGTCAAGTGTTCTGGATATATTCACCAAATATTTTATAATTTTTCTTATTATTTGTTTTTATGTCCTTTTACCCTGCTTTGAGATAATGCCTTTGAAGTTCAAGTATACTAATTCAGAATTCAAAAGTGATTGTTTTAGCTATTGAGCGAATAAATTAGAAAACTTGGTGTTTAGATCCAGCAAATAATTTATGATATTTACTTGAATCTCATTAAGCTTTTGATTATTTCATTACTGTTATTGCCATCTCTCTCTTCCAGTGGATTGAATTTGCCACACTTGATTTTGTTGTTCTTCTTAGGTGACTTTCTTTTTCTGGATTCTGTTTGCTTTAGCAGGATGATAATTTTTAGTTATCAAATCTTTTGGCTCATATTTGATGGTTGAAATGCACGTAGAAAAATAGTTAAAAGAATTGAAAACTTATATGGCTTCTAAGTCTATGTGCCCATGTTATAGAAACAGACTGATTGCAGATCTCATGCTTAAGACATTTTAAACACTGCCGACAGAGAATCTTCCCAACCTTACAAAAGATAGCTAAAGAGGGTTAGAATGCCATGGAAAAGTACATGAGTTAAAGTTACAGAATTCTCAGTATCTTCCCATCCTTTCAAAAATTTTTAATATAAATAAAATTATAATTTATTTTTCACATTAACTTTGAATTCATATTGCACAATTATAATCACAGACAATGCACACAGTTGATAATGCATCAACTCTATTTATTGTGTGGATATTATACTTCATATATTTGGAAAATTTTATTTTTAATATTTACCATATTATAGTTAGTTAATTATTTAAAAATTCTCATTTTTAAGGATGCTATGGTTTGACTATTTCCTCCAAAATACTTGTTGAAATGTAATTGCCAATGTAATGCTATTGGGAGGTGGGGTCTGTTGAGATGATTAGGTCAGAGGGCTCTTCCTTCATGACTGGATTAATGCTATTATTGTAGGAATGGATTAGTTATAGTGAAGTAGGCTCCTGATAAAATGATAAGTTTCGCCTGATTTTATCTCTCTGTCTTGAGCACTCACTTGTCCTTCCACCATGGGATAATGAAGCGTGAAGGTCTTTGCCAGATACCAGCACATGCTCTTGGACTTCTTGGTTTCTTTAATGGCCTCTCTCCTTGGTTGCAGATTCTGACTTCTCACTGTGTGCTCACATGGCCTTTCCTCTGTGTTTGTGCATCCCTGGTGAATCTTTGTCATATAAAGACATCATATTGGATTATGGATCCACCCATACGACTTTAATTTTAATTACCTTTTTAAGAACTTTATCTCCAAATACAGTCACATAGGGGGTTGTACTGGGAGCTAGGACTTCAATATATGAATTTTCTGGGAAAACAATTCAGTCCATTACATCATTTCAGTGTGCTGAATAACACTTAAACACATCTTATAGACAATTAATATCGATATAGGAAAATAAAACTCATTATATCTTCCCTCAAATATTTTCTCTTTTCTATATTTCCTGACTCGGAAAACTATATAGATTTATTTAAAAAAATAAATATTAATTACTTTCTAAGGGTCAAGTAGAGGGATATCAAACATAAACTGGCTATGCCTTAAAGGGGAAAGCACTTCTGTAATCAGAAAGCACTTCTGAATGTCTTCCTCAAACCCTTTTCTTCATTCCTCCTGTCCCTTTTCACTGATTTACTAAATCCTGTCAAATTTTGTCTCTGGAATCTACGTTGCCACTGCCATCTCTATTTCTTCAGTTTGCACCTTCATTAACTTCCAACTGAACTATTACATTCCCTTTCTTAAATGTGTCTTTCTCCAATATGCCTCTTGTAAATCTTCTTACAGTGTATTAGGATTGTCCTTTTTGAATGTGTCTGTAGTCACTGCACTATCCTGACTAGTTGACTTGACTTTGACATACAGGGCCCTGCGTCACTCTTTTACCCAGAGACCTAGTTTTCATATCAATATTGCAAATGAAAAAAAAAATCTCTTGTAATCTAACAATTACACCAGAATCTTTCACTCCTTTTTGCCTTTTTCCTTGCTATTTCCATTGTATGTAACTCCCTCTACCTCCTTTACCTAGTAGGAAAACTCTGACTCATTCTGTGGGACTAATGTGTCAAATCCAAGTTTAAAGCAGTAAGACGATGCACCCTAAGGTACCTCAAAGACATATACAGTGGGATATAATGATTGGATACTTTAAAAAATTCTGTAATAGCCAGAGAATGTGAGCACAAGAAACTTTTCTCATAAAATGCTCATTTCTGAGAAAGCCTGTACACTATACTGCTGAGAATATCAGTAGGTTATTAGGAATGTTATTAAAGATGTTATAAAAAGTAGCATAATTTTAATGCATACATTTTGCCTTCAACTGTATGAAAATAATAGTTTTTATTCTAAAGGATACTAACAAAGACATTTTCTAGTTTGACCATAATATGTTTCTGATCATCGATTTTTAGGAAAGTGAAAAATAGACAAATATTTTAAAAGAGCTTTAATTTTTATAGAGCTAAGACAATTACCTAGCTATACTTTATGCTTGATATCTTTCCATATTAATTTATGGTACACATACATGATTATTAAGCACATTATAAATAGAATGGAAATAGAAATTAAAGGATATAAAAGTTATAATCCTGTTCACATTTTAATTGTAAATCCAGATTTATGAATTTGAATTGCTATAAACTTTTAATGCTGATTTTCAACCCATAACTTTAAAGAAAATTTTCTTTCTTTTCTCCAAACCATCTAACTTTTTAGGCTTTAACAATATTTGGGTTTGTGGCTAATAAATTGGTTTAGACTAAAGTCCATGATTACATAATTTCCTCAGCAATGAGAGTCCTTGTTGGACATCCAAAGGAAGTCGATACCTGACCTTCTCTGTCTAGTCTCAAATTATTGACCACATGCAGTGATAAGGACACGAATTTTTGGCCACAACTTGCATTATTAAAATTAGGGAGATTTTGAAACAACTGGAAAAAAACTACTTGTTACTAGAAGTTTGGTTTCTTGGGAAGATATCACTGAGTTGAAGTCGAAACCAATTATAGAAATAGTGTAAGCGAATTTGTCACTTAGGTAACCAGGAATGTATCTTAGAAGATATAGAGAGCACCACTATGGGAGCTGGATACAGTCAGGATATAATAAGCACTATGGATCTTAGGTAATATAAGAGGTCATTTGAATCTTTTTTCTTTTTTATTTCAGCATATTATGGGGGTGCAAATGTTTAGGTTATGTATATTGCCCTTGCCCCACCTGAGTCAGAGCTTCAAGCGTGTCCATCCCCCAGACGGTGCGCACCACACTCATTATGTGTGTATGTACCCATCCCTCTTCCCCCCCCTGCCAGACACCCGATGAATGTTATTACTGTATGTGCGCTTAAGTGTTGATTTTAACTTTAGTAAATCTACTTAGGACAAAGGAAAGGGGAGAATTTGAAGTTCACAGTTTATAGGAAGCAGAGATGCTAATGAAACTTTTAATGTTCTAATTGTACCAGTCAATCTGGGAAGATAATTTCATTGAGCCTTATTTCATTCTTTGGTATTTTAAACATGTTCATTTTAAAAATAAAATACAAATATGAAAGAGGAACAAAAATGTATTAATAAAAATAAAAATTATTCTGTAAAATTTGGATTCAGTCAAAAAACCACACTTAAGGACCTAGAAGTCCACAGGATAGCCTTTCGTTATTGTATACCATAAAATATACTTAATTCATTTCATTTTAATTTGTGATGAGATCGGGAGTAAGACCCATGACAATAAGAATTCCTAGGGCCTAAAATTGATTTTGCATGCACATTTGCAATTTTTAATTTGAGGGCATTGATTAGATGACATAATTTAGTTTGTAATTTGGGGTCATTGATAGGTGACATAAGTTGGTAAGGATCTAGAAACATTGACCTGCAGAAAATTTAATGAGAGTGGTATCATTAATGCTTATGTTCCTGACTTTCTAGCCCCACTCTTCTAAAGCAGATACCAGTTTGACTTAGGAATTTTCCTCCCTCACCTTTAAAGCACAGTTATTCTAAATCTGCCATCTTTTTGCGAAGCACACAGGCAGGGAAAGGAAAGAAAAAGGAAGCCCAGGACTTCCAGGAGGGAGTAATATTGTTCAAGAATTTTGGAGACACGTTGGGGAGATGCAATTGTATAAGCAGAAAGGTAATAGAGCCTAAAATGTGATATGAAAAAAATGCATTTTTATGTATGTGGACTACATTCTAGTAAAAAACAAACAAACAAAAAAGTTTATCTATATTTTCCTTCCGAGATTATGTTCTTTAAACTCAGTAGAAGTCCAACTCTAGAGTAAAATCACATCTCTACTTGTAATTCTTTCTACAGGTCAATTTAAATACAACGCTATGTAATATATGTAGAAAGTTAACTGACCCAGTATATGTGAGCAGTCAGATTTGGGATTTACATGCTAATATTTCACATGACAGTATTAAATGTATTACATAATGGAAAATATGACTTAGATATTTTTCACTTAATAGAAAAAAATTGTAAAATGTTAATGAAGTTAATTTTATAAACTTACCCATACTATCCTTTTAGAATATACTATTTCCAATCTATTTTGAGATATAGTTTTGCCAAAAGACCAAATTAATTTACAAATACACATAATTCCAAACTGTCATTAAGAAGTTTTCAATTTACAGTACTCAGAATCATCTGACACCGCCCCCCAACTTTGATTTCTGAACATTTCTAAAATCCCAGTGTTTCAGGAAGAGATACCTCAAGTGCTGTTCTGTTTTCAGTGACATTATCTTACCTAGTTGATGCCACCAACTTAGTGATGTGGCAAAATAGAAGTCTATGAAGTAGATATCATTTGGTTTGTGGATTTTTCCTAACACAGTTTGGTTTAGAAAGGATGCTATATTGAATGTGGTCCTCCAATATAATTTTGAGAGAGAGAATATAAATTGGGCTAGTCAATAGGTTGAAAACTAAGTCCAGGCTGTACTGCAACTCATAAATTGCATTTCTATTTATTGTGACTGGACAAAAGGAATTAAGCCAGATATGCTGTGATTCATTTCTCTCCAGATTATAGGAGAATATTCCTGCAGAAAATAGGTAAGCAGCAAATGCCCTCTAATCTCCATGTAAACATACTGGTAACAGATCTTCTAGCAAACAGATAACGGTAAATGCTAGGAAGAAAATACTGTCAATGTATTACTCTTAGCAGAATGACCCCAGTTTAATATGAAGTAAGCAAACGTAGACTCTATGAGTTTATTAGGCATGACTCTCTGGACAATGTCTTGTAATCAACACCACTCTCTAAAATAGAAATGTGTCAAAACTTAAACGTGTAAGGTTATACATACACATAACTTACAGAGTTCATCTACTCTGAGTAAAAGAGCATCTGTTTGCTGTAAATTGAAGAATCTGGGAGCTACCCTGAATTTCCCAACCCTCTCCTTGTTTTGCCTATGCCCCTTGATTCCTTATAACCTTACAATTATTAATCAGGCTGGATCCTGAGCAAGGTCTTGGATTCATGTGATTCTAGTCCAATAATTCAATTTTCATATTAACACAGTGATACTTTCCAAAGTTGCTCAGAGCTTATGGACATGAATGCATGTCATATGTATGTCTAATAAGAGTAATAAACAGGTTTTTTGTTTTTTTCTGATCTCTTGCTTAAATTAATTTACAATATGTTGAGATGATGGCTATATAGTTATAAATTGATGCATTGAAAAGAAGATGATATACATTGGAAGAATAAAAAAAGATACCTCTCATGTATCCCATGTAGCACAGGATTTGGCCATGGGGAGCTAAACATTCTTCCTCAAAACAATATGCTATCCCCTTTAATTAGAGGGCTATAACCCCTAATTATTTCTGAAAACTAAGAAGCAAATGAACAATAGATCCCTTCTAGTAATAAGATAAATGATTAAGACATTTTTTTCCTGTTAGAGCTAGAGAAAATTATATTGATATTTTGCCATTTAGAACATCCTGTAAAGTGAATATTCTTGTGTGTGTTTATGCATGTATGAGTGTGTGGGCTTGCACAAACCCTTAAATAAATAAGACAGTTTAAACTTTAAGTTTGTAGCACTTGCTAGTTTTTGAAATGAGAAGGATTATATTAACTTTTCAACATATTAAAAATTTTATATCTGATGAAGGATTTCTTAGTGCTAATGAATATTGTATCCTACCCAATTTGAAGTAGCAAATATCACAGTGTAAATGGCTCTAATACTTATGGTCAACATTTATAAGAAAAACTGGGAGAAGTTGTCCAAAGTAATCAATATCTTTTGTAAAGAGTATCTTCAAGATTACAAAATTTTAGTTTAAAATGTTTTAGGCAATACATTAATAAAATAAAATTTACTGAGGAAAGGCAATATTAATTCATCATTCTTGTAATAAAATTTGTATTTAAAGAAAATAATACTTCTAACTTCTCCCAATATACCAACAATTGCAAATGATTGTAGTTATTAATACATTTATAAGTAAAGTAGATAAGTTAGCAAACTGTAGCTTTACTCTTAACTACTTTGAAGTTTTCTATGAATTTTTTTTACAAATTTAATATGGAAAAAAAAACTTTGTAAGCAATGTTTAAGGAATGTTTACTACTTAATTATTCTACTAATATTGAGGACCTGCCTAAAGAAATATTTTTTAAGTTATTAGAAAATTAAAAAGAATTTTATTGAATAAAGATTCTTTTCCCCAGTGTATGTTTTTGTCCAGTTTGTCAAAGATTAGATGGCTATATGAGGATGGTTTTATATTTGTGTTCTCAGTTCTGTTCCACTGGTCAATGGCTCTGTTTTTGTGCCAGTACCAAGCTGATTTTAATATTACAGCTTTGTAATAGAGTTTGAAGTCCGGTGGATTGATGCCTCCCATTTTGTTTTTATTGCCCAGAATTGTTTTTGCTATGCAGGGTCCTCTCTGGTTCCATACGAAGCGTAAAATTAATTTTTCTACATCTGTGAAGAATGATATTGGTATTTTAATAAGGATTGCATTGAATCTGTAGATCACTTTGGGTAGTATAGTCATTTTAACAATGTTGATTCTGCCAACCCAAGAGCATGGTATGGTTTTCCACCTGTTTACATCTTCTGCTATTTCCTTCCTCAATGTCTCATAGTTCTCCCTGTAGAGGTCTTTTACCTCCTTAGTTAAATGTATTCCTAGGTACTTTATTTTCTTTGTTGCTATTGTGAAGGGGATTGAATCTTTGATTTGGTTCTCGGTATGACTGCTGTTGGCATATATGAAAGCCTCTGATTTGTGTGTTGATTTTGTATCCTGAAATGGTGCTGGGAAAACTGGATAGCCACATGCAGAAGACTGAATAGGACGCACACCTTTCACCTTTCACAAAAATCAATTCACGCTGGGTAACAGATCTAAACCTAAGGAGTGAAACTATTAGAATTCTAGAGGAAGAAGTTGGAAATACTCTTCTAGACTTGGCCTAGGCAAAGAATTTATGAAGAAGACCCCAAAGGCAATTACAGCAACAACAAAAATAAATAAATGGGACCTGATCAAATTAAAAAGCTTCTGCACCTGCACAACCAAAGAAACTGTCACAAGAGCAAACAGGCAACCCACAGAATGGGAGAAAATTTTCACGTGCTACAAAGCTGACAGAGGGCTGAAAACCAGAATCTATTTAGAACTCAGAAAAATCAGCAAGAAAAAATCAAACAACCTTATCAAAAAGTGGGCAAAGGACATGAACAGAAACTTTTCAAAAGAAGACAGAATAATGGCCAAAAAAACATATGAAAAAATGCTCAACATCTCTAATCATCAGGGAAATGCAAATCAAAACCACAATGAGATATCACCTGTCTCCAGTGAGACTGGCCTTTATCAAAAAATCCCAAAACAATAAATGTTGGC
>RJWJ010031773.1:0-18859 GCA_004363605.1 Indri indri
GGAAGTTTTTGAGAGCATTCTAAAAGGATTATAGAGTTGGGAATGAAAGCACTAAGTATATTAGATTTTAAAGTTAATGTATGTAAGCTCTTAAAATTGCCTCGTGTAGAGTAGGTACTATATAAGCATTTGCTACTATTTTTTCTAACTATATTTAGAGAAAATAGGTTAATTGATAAACAAAATCTGACATTTAAGCTCAAAAATAATTATCCATGAAAAGAATAGCTGAAGTGTGCCATTATAACATGCAGAAAGAAGTTGAGGTGAGAGTGGTAGAATCTAGGTTTTATTTGAAAGCAAACTCATTATAAGCCAATAGTATAATGTGAGTCAGGAAAAGCTAAAATGACCAGATTACATCGAGAAAAAAATATCCAAAGCAGTCATGATGCTAATTTTTGTTTTTGGTTTGTTGGCCAAACCTGATGTACCTGATGTGCGCTTTTCTCTTCTAGCCACCACACATTCAGCTGCTTCCTGGCAAATTAATGTACATCTCCCCAAAAAGCAATCAAAATGCTAAAAGAGCTTGTAAGCAGTCTACATGTGAAACAACTCAAGATTAGAGCTAAGGATTCTCAGCATGATGGAAAGGACATTTAAGGGAGAAATTCCCAGTTATTCTCAAATGTTGAAGGCTTTCAGAAAAACATGTTTTGAAATATATATATATATATATATATATTTTTTTTTTTTTTTGAGACAGAGTCTCACTCTCTTGCCTGGGGCGAGTGCCATGACGTCAGCCTAGCTCACAGCAACCTCAAACTCCTGGGCTCAAGCGATCCTACTGCCTCAGCCTCCCGAGTAGCTGGGACTACAGGCATGTGCCACCATGCCCGGCTAATTTTTTTTCTCTATATGTATTTTTAGCTGTCCAATTAATTTCTTTCTATTTTTGGTAGAGACGGGGTCTCGCTCTTGCTCAGGCTGGTCTCGAACTCCTGAGCTCAGAACGATCCGCCCACCTCGGCCTCCCAGCGTGCTGGGATTACAGGCGTGAGCCACCGCTCCCAGCCTGTTTTGAAATATTGAAAAAATAAATCATGCATCCTGAGTTGTCTTCATCATTGGAGGCACTTAAACCAAAAAAATAAAAAATAAAAAAATAAAGTATTGTATTCATATAACAGATAAATTAGAGACCATTTATGTAATGGTTGGAAAGTTAATTGTTGAATAAATTAATGAATTCTGAGCAGGCTTTAATTAAACATTTTTCATGACAATGTAAGAAACTTATGAACATAGTTTTTATCAAATAGAAATTTATTTCCCAAGTTTTGAATGTCATATAAAATAGAATTAGAGCAAGTTCTTTTTCTTAGAAATCTAAATTCCAAAATATTAGTTTATGTGATGAATGCTCAGTGGGGCAGGTACCTAAATTGCCAGATGAATATGAGTATTTATAATATATTAATATAATACTGCTATGTTATATTATACTGCTTAGTTTTCATTTTCCCGGTATATTCATCCTTCAGCCAGCCTTGGTTTTCTTTCTTTCTGTTTTTTTAAGCCATAAAGTTGGGTGTGCATACCCTTGGTTTTTCACGAATGCCTCTGTGACAACTGAGAACACACACTAGAAGTTATTTTACTTTAATAGTGTATACAGAGCAAAGATGTTGCTAAGGAATAAAAAATTCCTCCCCAGAAACATTTTCATTATTCTCTCTGAACCCAAAGAGCTCACTGAACTTGGTGATCCTATTGACTTCAAAGAGAACTCAACTTGTGTGTCCAGAGGATACATAACAGACTAACAGACTGAGAAATGGACCCTATTTAAATAAGATCCAAAGTAATGTGAACTTAAATCTGCTTTGTCTGGCAAGCCAGTATCTTGGGAAATAGCCAAATATGTAATGTAAGCTTTCCTGGAGGCACTCCACATTCAGTTTCTATTCTGTGACCGTTTTTCATACTTAAAAAAAAAAGTTGTAAAGACAAGTCAACTGTACAAACATAATGTGAATAAAAGTAAATTAGATGATTTAGTTTTCTCTTGATAGAACATCATAATACATTCAGAATATGCTAATAATTTAACTATGCTGTTTATTATTTTTATTCTATTATATTCTTAGCAATTGTCTACTTTCCTTATTATGGTAAATTCCATTTAGCTGAGAATCATTTTGCATAGAATGTTAGTATGCTTTTATCAATGACTAATTTTTGTCATTTTAATTGACTAAAGGGGATTTAGCCCTGTTTATGAAAAATAATTTGGAAGTAAAATATTGTAAGATTTTTGTATCTTAACTAGATGCCAAGGTACTTAGTTCCTTTTTTCTTCCAATATTAGAGATAAAACAGTACTTTGAAAAAAATTTATCACTGTATCAGAAACTTTAAGGAGAAATAACCATTAATAATATACAGAATTATTATTAAAAGAACGGGTATGGATCTAACGATGTTGAGACTAGAGAACCCTGAGTTTACAGAGTTACTTTATAAGTCAACTTGCATACCTTTCTGGCAGTACCAATTACTCTGATGAATAAAGAGGCCTGGAAATTTTCACTTCATCAATTTTATTATGTAGGATTGTGTAAGGCATGGTTATTAAAGGTAACATTTATCAATTTTTTTTGGGGGGTGGTTAAAGTTCCAAAATTTACCAAAATGAAAGTTTGAAAGAATCAATCAGATAGTGTAATGAAACATCCAGATAAAGACTTCAAGAAATAAAATTCATTATCTTATTAAAATGAGAAATATGTTCACTTTATTCTGTTTACAAAAAAGACAAGTAAAAACATTTTAAAATTAAATTAGCTTCATTAAGTTTTCCAACTTAACTTTTGTTTTACTTATTTCATAGCATTGCCTTTTTATTTTGCAAATATATTTAATCCTTTGTGCTCTTTTTATTAAAATTGTTAATAAGCCTTATTTTACTCTTATTGCCTCATGATCTCTCTGTGCCCTTTGTTATTTCGGTTATGAGTAAATAGAAAATACATCTCTCAATTCCATAAAAGTTTCCGAACTCTTGTTTGTTGTTTGCACCTGGTTGAGAATTCCAGCTCTTTGAAGCACACCTGTATTTCTTGTATTTATTAATGATATGTGTTTAAGCATATTTTAGAAGATAAACAGTACATAGCTTTGAAAAACACAATGATATGTTTTCAAATCCAAATAGTACTTCACATTTATTATTTTTATTATATTATTTTGCTTCATTTTTCTCAAAACCATTATATGCGTTCATATACTCATATATAAATCATAGTAATATTTCATTTAGTTTCTCTATTATAAGATTATCCTTTATTTGAAATCAAATGAATTTCTCCATTGAATATTGACTCTATCACCAATTCCCATTAACAATTCTCTCAGAACAGGCACTGAAACTGACACTCTATATCTCCATGACTGTCACTCTAGTCCCTGTCTCTGTCTTCTCTTGGGTGAACTCCTTATCCTCATATCCATTTTCCGTCAGGCACAATGATATTTGTAAACAGAAATAATATCACAGTCCTCCTCTGCTTAATATTCTCCAAGGGCTTCCCTTCACAGAATATAATCCCTTCTCAGGTAATCTCCTCATCTGATCTCATATGATATGAGTGGTCCTGTGTGTTCATTTAGTTCCAACTCACTGAGCACTCCCGTTCTCTGAACAGGCCAAGCTGATGTGGCCTGCCCACTGTTCCTTCTGGCTGGAAACTCAGTGGCAGGCATCTTTGGCCCCTTCTGTCAGTGAAATCCCATTTATCATCTCTTCACCTTACCTCCTCACCCCCTCACTTATCACTCTCTGAAATTATCTCCCTTTTTGGTTTTGGTGATTGTTTTTGTCTTGTCACTAGAATATATACAAGCCCTATGAGAGCAGAATTTTGTTCAGCTATATCTTTAGCACCGAGAGCAGTCCCCATTATGTAGTAAGTTCTTTCAAATATGGTGTCATAGGAATATCTGCCCACTAATGAGGGACTTCTGAAATCCTGTAGGATGGGAAGAAAATAAAAAACTACTAAGAAAGTTAATTTAGCCAAATTCAGGGTTGCAACATTACTCTGCATGCCTCTTTAGCCATCAGAGAGGAAATTTAGAGACTAACAAGCTAGACAAAGGTCTGTGGTATCTCAGTGTTGTTGTTTACTCTTTTTCAAAATACGGTTCAGAGTACCATGCTGAATAAGACATAAAATTAAAATAAACTAACAAATAAAGCAGCAGCAACAACAGAACACTGCAGAGCTTTTTCCCTGAGTAGGCATGAATTCTTTTGCTCTATCCATCCTTTGGCTCAGGTAAAAAAAAATGTGGTGTCGTCCTCAGCTCTTTTTAAAATTGTTTTTCTTATTTTTGACTCCTATGGAGTTTTCCATTGTTTTTCACAAGCATGGTGTGAATTTATAGTGTGACAATATAAAAAATATACATATTAGTTTCATCGATGTTCTATTTAGAAAAAAATAGAAAAATAACCAGGAAAAGATAAACATCTGATTAGCGTTAAATGAATGAAGAACAGTATTTATAATTATTTCATCAATTTGTTATTAGCATGAGGACAAACAAAATAATGTTCACTTTACTTCTTTAAATTCATGTAATTTTTAAATCTTTGTATTAAACAGCTAATTACTCACAATACACTTTTGAATTTTATTTTTAATTGACAAATAATTGTACATATTCATGGGGTTTATAGTGACCTTTTGATACATATAATGTATAATGATCAAATCAGTATATCCGTCATCTCAAACAGTTAGGATTTCTCTGTTGAGAATGTTCAATTTCCTTATTCTAGCTATTTGAAACTATGTATTATTGTTAACTATGGTCATCCTATAGTGGCGAGAACACTAGAACTTATTCCTCCTATCTAGCTGTAATTTTTAACTAGAATGAATTAATAAGAATAAAACATCAGAAAGTGTTTGAAATTGATATGTGCAGATACCATGGTGTGCTTCTAAAGGTGATTATAACCATAAAGAAATTGAAATTTTTATTTCAGCTGAAAACTGCTGCACCTGTTTGATCATTTGGCAAATCTACCTTCCTATTGCTATTTAGGAGGCAAAGTGACTGATTGATCTAGTTACCCTACTGTTCACCATTCTGTAGAGATCTTCTCTTTTATAGCTTTAGTACATGAATACTATATTGCTGAAAATTAAATGATCACAATGTAGTGAAATCAATCAATAGAGACGAGAGGAATGAATAAATTCACTCCTTTTTAATATCACTCTTTTCCATAATATTTTACTGAACTGAACAGGTCAAAATCTTTAATAAGTCAGATTAAACATAACAAAAGCCTTACTGATTATTATATTTTTTAACTTTCAGTATAAAGAACGTAACTCCAAAAGTAGGAGACCCTGAGACCCGTAAAGCTATTCGCCGTGCCTTTGATGTGTGGCAGAATGTAACTCCTCTGACATTTGAAGAAGTTCCCTACAGCGAATTAGAAAATGGCAAACGTGATGTGGATATAACCATTATTTTTGCATCTGGTTTTCATGGAGACAGTTCTCCCTTTGATGGAGAGGGAGGATTTTTGGCACATGCCTATTTCCCCGGACCAGGAATTGGAGGAGATACCCATTTTGACTCAGATGAGCCATGGACACTAGGAAATCCTAATCATGATGGTAAGTGCATGGCTATTTTGCAATGTAAATAGACCTATTTTTATTTTTAGAATGCCCACGTGATTTAATAATTTACAAACTGAAGGTATAGATTCTAAATTTATTTGTAAAATTATAAAGCAATATGTAAGGCTTCTTATAATATTTTAGGACAAGAATTTGTATGGGTCATTAGATAATATAGATATACATATGTTCTTTTGATTAAAGATTAGAACCTTACACTGCATCTATAAATACTCTAAATTCTGTTTTCTATGAAAATGTCATTTCTTAAAGGATTTCTCAGTATTTAAGTCATGAGTAATGCATTAAACAAATTCTGTTGTTTTATTCTATACCTTATACCTGTGTTTCCTCTTGAAATTTAACCCCAGTTAACATTTGTGCTGTGGCATCCATCATATCTTTTCTGTGTTATTTTCTGTTCTGTTGTCATCTTGCTAGTTTGTAAATTTTTGCCCTTCTCTGTTGTCTCTCATTCATTACATTGGTCTCCCAATCTGATATGACTACATGATTTATTGTCTTTGTATGATATCATTATTTTTATTAAAAGCTAATTTCTTACAACTGTATCTCAATACATTTATCATTTTTCTAACCCATATATTAATAATTATGCTGATATGCAAAAATAATATAAAAATCAAAAACTCAATAAATTACTTGATGCATGTGGTTTTTCCTATACAACAATGCATATTTCAGTTCTTTGTTTTAAAAAAAAATTTCACAGTTACAGGATCTTAAGAGTTGTTAGCTTCCTATGCAGCCATGTTTCCAAATCTTATGATTAATACTTAAGTATTTTTCTTCCTTAACATTGTAGAACGTTGTTCTACTACAAGCGTACATTGCTTTAAAGGTGACTAATCAGCTAATAAAACTCTTAATTATTCCTTGACGAGTCAAACTTCGTCATGAAATCAAGCTTTGTGGGTTCATTTGAAGGTTTAGTTACCTGGATTAGGGTAATAGTCTTGCATTTTTAGGGCACCCAGAGTTCAATCATGTTATGGATATAATGAATTAGGTTGAGTTAAATTTAAAGTAACATTGATTTTCAAGAAAAAAGTAACTATGTTTTCCAAATAAAATAAAATATATAGCATTAGGATAATTCTTTGAATTGTTATTAATGGTTGTGTATGTTGTGTTTTTAAGAACTGGTTTGAAGATTAGTGGAGATTTTAGTATAGTGGAATAAAAAGTCAAAAACTTTGGAGTCAAACATACTTATGTTTAAATACCAGTTGAGCATTAGCTCAAAAATGTTTATGCTTGTTTTTACTGTGTAGTTTATATTGCAGAGCTGTGGTCATTGTAAGTAGAAGTGCTTTTTATGCAGGCATGTTCTAGACTACTTTATATCTGAGCATCTAATCATAAAATATCTAGAACAAAATAGTTGGGCCAAACCAGTTTGTTGCACAAATCATATAAAATAAAATGTTTATTCTATTTCATTAAAATCACACAAGCATTCTAATGAAGTAGTTTAGACTTCTTCAAATCAATTTTTTTAATTATTTTAAATAATGGAAAAAATGTTTTCATTCCGAATGATTGAGAATAGTAGCACTTACAATGGTAGTATTTTTGCTGATGCAGGGAAACTGCATTTGTTGCCAGGGGAAAGACTTTCTTCTAATATTATGAACAGATAAAGTTATATTTTATTACAATAATGGATTCAATTGTTAAGACAACTTTAACTCTATAGCTTTGAAGTTGTGTTAATTGGACTTGGTGACTTCATAAACTTAAAATTATTATAATTCTATATGAAGGAGATATCTATCAAATTCCTTATATTTTGTCTTCAAATATTGAAATCTTTCATAAAGAAGGCTGCAATAATCCTTTAGATGTATGCTCTATTGCTCTATTAGTTGGTTTTGTTTGGTTTTGCTTTTAAAGATTGGGTCTTGCTATGTTGCCCAGGCTGGCCTCAAACTCCTAGGCTCAAGTGATCCTTCCACCTCAGCTTCCAGAGTAGCTGGGACTACACTATTAGCTGCTGTTTTGTGGCATCAGCCAACCCCTTTTGAAAATATAAAGTGTGAGGGAAAAAAAGTATAGGGGGATTTTATAACATGGGAAATGAGAATGTTTATGCTGATTTGAGCACCATCAGTGCTATGAATGCCTGTGTTTTGTATGACTTCAGAAGTTTTCCAAGGAATATATATGTGGAAAAAATTCTGAAATAGAATATTTGAACTAAAGGTGTACAGTCAAGGCAGTGTGCTTTTGGCCGAGAGTAGTCGTTAATACATTTTATTGTCTCCTTTACTTTGGAAGTGTAACATTCTTTGCACAAAGGCCTGTGACTAAAAATCTAAACAAAACAATTATTGAATATTTGTGTTTTTATTTGGAGGAAAATACGTCTTTACAAATCAAGTAAGAATATTTTGCCAGATGAATGAACCTAAAGAAAAGAACTGTGCAAAATAATAGTGTTTCAGAATTGCAAGGGATTAGGGAGACATTAATTGACTGTTGGAGATGTAATACCATAAAGATTTACTGCTTAATTGAAATTCAAACTTTTAACTAGCAACAGCAGGGCAGCGAGGGTAGTGTCAGGCTGGAGTATTGATCATTTATCAAAAGAACAGCCTCTAGCTTTGCTTGTGGTACTGGTGGATGTGGGGAGAATTAATACATTTGTGCCTCCTACCCTAACTGTGTGTGAGACTGTCCTTTTGTATCACAAATACATCAGGCACAATTCTGATATCTTCATTGATAAACTTTTTCTTTCCTTTAATCTAGTCCTGGAATGCCCCCTGGCTTACTTACCTGAATTATTTTCTTTTCTCCTATTCATAGCTCTTGAGCTGCTAGACGACAGAACAGCTTATTTATTTAGCAAAAATGCAAATGAAAGAGCCTCTTGATAAGTACCCAGCTCATTTTCCACAGCATATTGCTCAGCTAATGAGGGCAATTTGAATTCTGTCTACCTTAAAAGAGATAAACAGTGTCTTAGGCTGCCCGTAACCCTTAATTCATTGTTGTCTACTTTCCTGTCAATTTGTTTATAGTCATGATACCTTTGGAAAACTCAAGCTAAAGATCATTAAGTAAATTACACAATAGTTTTATTAAAATAACCACATTCTCTTTCTCTCTCACACGCACATACACACATATGCACACACACACAACCCCTAATAAAAACAATGCCTTTTGTTTCAAGAGTTTTTCATGTTTTTTATTTTCATGGAGTAGATAAGTAAAATGTGCATAGTAATTTAAAATAGAAAATATTTATTGTGATAGGGTTTTTGAGAAGTATACACTGCCTGATGTGAGTTGGAATATTTAACTCCAGCAAAATGTTAAGATTCATTTTGAGCAACAATAGCACATTGTTTCCTTGTCTATGGTATAAAGTTAAAATGGCAGTATCAACGTAAACACAAATGTATCACAAAATTCTTTCTCATTAAACAAGTATCTACAGCAGTAACAGGATTTCAAATTGATAATCTTTAAGCAAAATAGATGACCTGTTAAAATGATATGTAAAACTTACGACAAAAATGTCTGGAAACATACCCTGTTTTACCGTGTAATTGCAATTTTATTAAAAAGAACGCATTGCAATGACTGTTTATTGTCAGAAAGTTCACTGCCTAAAGTAAGGAGGTTGAGTAGGGTGATCAGTGTGGTTGAAGCAGACTGTCAAAAAACCAAGGAATCCAAGGAAAGGGAAATGTTGATTAAAAAACCTACCTAATATTTACAGTGAACACTGTTTGGGTAATGGCACACCTATAGCTGGGGCTCAAGCAATACCAAAGCAATCCATGTAACCTAAAACATTTTTACTCTCTTAATGTTTTGAAATTAAATAAATAAAGTAAAATAAAATAAACGCATATATTACTACATTATAATTTTTAGCTTGCTTATAATAACCATATTTCAATATAACTTGTTTCTTTGTAATTCTATATATCTTGTATGAAAACATTAAAAATTTTTAAGCATTATCCTGAGAAGCATTCTGTAGGCTTCATTACACTGCCAGAGAGATCCTTCGCACAAACAAGGTTAAGAACATTTGCTCCCAAGCAATTCCACTCCGTAGTTATCTACCAACAAGAAAATAAAAATGTACATCTGCATAAGACTTGTATGTGAATGTTCATGGCAGTGTTATTCATAACAGCCAAAAAGTGACTGGTCTATCTGTACATTAGAATACTATTTTAGCAATAAAAAGGAACTACCAATACATGCTACAACATGGAAGAACTTTAAAAATATTATGCTAAGTGAAAAGAACCAGATGCAAAAGACCACAATTTTCACAATTCTGTTTATATTATATAAAATTTCCAGAAAAGGCAAATCTGTAGATACAGAAAGTAAGTTATAGTTTTCTTGGGAATGGGGATGGGGAAGATGGAATCAACTGCAAATGAGCATGAGAGATCTTTCTTGGGGTAATTGAAATATTCTAAAATTGGATTGCAGCAATGTTGTACAACTTTGTAAATTTACTAAACATTATTGAATTGTATATTTAAAATTTCTGAAATTTATGTTATTTAAATTAAATAACGCTACTCAATGACGCTATTAAAAAAACAAGAACATTTGAAAAAAAAGTTATCTGAGACATCAAAACCTTTAAATCTAGTCCACCATTAAAGGTGAAATGACTGATGTTTATATCCAAGCCCACTTATTCCTGAATACACCTAGTTTAAGTTAAATATCTTCATGATGTGATTCTCGAGTCAGTGGACAAGACTTCTGCTGACCTTGGAAAGGTTGCTTTCTGTAAGAGGGATGTTGTCCATTAGTGCACTAGTACACAAAGCATCTGCCCAGAGGTAAACCTAAGGCTTAGGTAGATGTCTGACACCTCCCAACCTTTTCTGCTCATTTTGTAGCAGCCACTGCTCTATGATATTTCTCGGAGGCCTACAGAATTTGGACTATGATCTTGGAAGAAAGAAAGAGCCAGATGCCAACTGGGTATTGATGAAGATGTCTCTCGGTGCCACAGTCTGTGGGAATATTGTATAGATTCATCTGTCCTGTGGTTTTTCAAGACAAAGGAAGGACTTGATATATAGGCAAAGACCTTAACTCATCCTTACAACAGGAGTACTTATTGTGATTTTAAATTCTAGAAACACTAACTCTACCATAGTGCTCTTACCACATTTTTCCAAAACTTGGGAGCTCTCTCTGTCAAAGTAATTTGGCTTTCACAACTATGGTAGAGGTTTTTTATTTGTTTTTAAAAACATGACTTCTTTCTTTTCTTCCTGGAATGAACTTCATTTCACTGAATTTATTTCATTTCACTAGACTGGTGACCGAAAGTTTGATAATCTTGACTTTTCCATAATATTACAATTACATAGCTTCCAATGATTATTATGCAGTCTCTACTTGGTTATTTATTTTTAGATCTGTGTGTGTAATTAAAAAATAGCAGATGAACTGGTGTAGTCACACTGACAAAAATATTTTATTATGTCAATATTACTTAAATATATAAATTGACCATGAACATTAAAATGCGTATAATATAGTGTTCTTAATAAATGCAACAGATGAAACCAGAAATTTCTGTGGCTTAACACAATTTGAATTTTATTTCTTGCTTATGTGACGGAACAGAGGAACTCTGTCCAAACACTATCAGAGACCCAGAATAATGCAGGTTCACTCTGTTATCAACACATAACTTCCAAAGTTAACTCAGGTGTCAACATTTAGGCAGCAGTTTATAGATTTGCTCATAGAAGGGTTTTATGTGCGAAACCTGCAAGTGGCATACAGTTGTCCCTCGGTATTTGTGGAGAATTGGTTTCCAGGACTACCTACAGATACCGAAATCCATGGATGTTCAAGTCCCTTACGTAAAAGGGTTTAATATTTGCATATGACCTAAGCATATCCTCTCATATACTTTCAGTCATCTCTAGATTCCTTATGATTCCTAATACAATGTAAACACTATCTAAATATTAATAGTTGTTATTGTTTAGGGAATAATGACAAGACATAAAAGGTCTGTACATGTTAAGTACAGACACAACCATCCATTCTTTTTCCCCAAATATTTTCAATCCATAGTTGGTTGAATCTGTGGATAAGGAAGCCATACACATGGAGGCCCAACTGTGTATAACATTTCCACCCAAGTTATCCTGACTAGAATTCAATCCCATTACCACACTTAATCACAAGGAAGGCTGGAGAAAGGTGATGGGTTTAATTTGCAGCTGGTCAGTGTCTGCCACACGAGTATGTTGGGAAGTAAAACAATGTACTTGGATTTTATATACCCTTTGAATCTGTGGTAAGTTGCTCACACAGAATTTATACATATTTTGCCGTATTAACTATTGTTTAGTTTCTGTTATTCTTCTATTATAGTCTGTATAGAAATTTACCTTCTAATTCATCTTTAAATAGTTTCTTTGTCCTTAAATATAATAATCAACAAAGCAAAATGAAATAGAAGTTTCAAATTTAGCTATTTTTTATTGATACAGACAACGTCTTATAAGTTTTTTTAAAAGATACTATTGGTTTCAATTAATAATAGTTTGATAGTTTTATTACTTAAATTATCCAAGACCAATAACAAATTTCTACCTTAGTTTTGTGCCTTTTGTTGCAGAATTACAACTACACCCTTGTAAAATCTCATATACTACTGTTTTAGTAAATTCCTTATAGTTTAAACAAAACAGAGCTATCCACTAACTGTTCTCACATTTTTATTATAAAAACTGAATCTGTCATGTGGAAGAAAATCTTGGTAAGCCATCTCCAGAAAAGAATGAAGAGATAAAATGATGTGAAAGCAAAGGATAAAGGGTATAGAAGAACTGTTAAATAAATCCAGCTTAAAAATTAACGATTCTCCCAAGGGATGAAGGAGTAGAAAAATTAAAGCAATTAATTTGTAACCTTCATCTTCAGTTGCAATCAAATGTTGTCAGAGATCTCCTTTTCCCTGATCTGCTGATCACGTATCAGGGAAGCAGCAGAAATAAACCTTGTTACAATCCACAGTGGAGATTGTAGTTTTGCCATTGATTTAATGCTTCAGAAAACAAGACTGTGGGCATAGAAGAAGATTCCACTTCTGTTCGGCAAAGCTGTACTAGATGCATGTGTTCTGAGAGATGGAAATTGAGCTAAGACCATGGAATATCAGCCTGCTTTCCAGGATTTAATTGAAAAGATTATTTGACCACCATGCAAAAGAAAAGTAGGAAAAGCAAGAGGTAATCTAAAAACCCTTTCTTCTAGTTATCAGTCTCGTTCAAGGATGCATAAAGAAAACAATAAAAAATAATAGCAAGAGTCAATTTAATTGCACATTTAATATGTCCCAGACACTGTTCTAAATTAGTTTTATTTACTCAACTCATTTATTTCTCATAATATACATAAAGTAGATAGTGTAATTACTTCCATTTGGCAAGGGAATTGAGGCAGAAAGTTTGTTAATTTGCCCAAGTTTAGGTAGTCAGCAATAACAAAATGATACTGTTAAAAAGATACTAAAAAATCTAGGAAAGGGAACATCTACTTGAAGACTCAGGAGAAAAGCCTGTCACTGAAAATATTTTATCAAGTGAACCAGAAAAACAGTATTGGACACAACGCAAAATACCCATTAAAAGCTTGCTATGGAACAGGAATAGAAAACCTGTTATTATTATAAAAACTAAATCTGTCATGTGGAAGAAAATCTTGGTAAGCCATCTCCAGAAAAGCACGAAGAGATAAAATGATGTGAAAGCAAAGGATAAAGGGTATAGAACAACTGTTAAATAAATCCAGCTTGAAAATTAAAGATTCTCCCAAGGGATGGAGGAATAGAAAAATTAAAGCAAAAGAAATAAGGAAACACATAATATTAATAACAAAAATGTCTTGTTCCGAAATGAGACAATAGTATGCAATTCGGAAGTTGTTTCATTCATTGCAAAAATTAATAAAATCACATCTGTTAATATATCCTATAAGAAAAAGATCCTATAAATCACTAGGCAGAAAAAAACGAGGATAACCATTGTTGTTTTTACCTGTGCTATGCAAATTCCTAAGAGACAATGGAAGAAACTGTACATAATATTTTTATATATTCTATTAATAATTACACATGTGTTCTTTGCAGTATTAAATTATATCTGTAGTTTTAAAATATTTCTTTTAAATGATAGTTGTTTTAGAAATCATGTGACCTGAATGACATTTTCAATGATTTATTAATAACATGATATAAAGATAGAAACAAATTCTGCATTCAACATTCAGCATTATCATAAAATATGATGTTAGCATAGAGATCTGATATTATGTGTTTTCATATGCTTATTCTTTAATTTTAATTTTATTGATCCTTTAATTTTATTGATCATGCTATTACCAGTTATATGATAGAAACCTAGGAAAAGACTGAGGAATATGTAAAATTCCAATAAAAATATTAATGATCTATACTGTCTTAAGAAAAGTAGAATTTTATAATCTAAAATAGACATACAATTCAATCATTTCTAATAGTGATTGTAAGAAGTGTTTAGGTTATTAAATATGAAGTGCCTGATTTCCTTAAGTACTAAGTGTGATGATTGATATCTCTGACATTTCACTTTGGCACTTCTAGTTTTATTTTTATTGTGAAGGTACATCCTCGGTCTTTCAAATGCACGTTTTGGCTTGTGATTATCTTTCAAATTTTTTTTTAAGCAATTTCTATGAAACCGTGGATAAGTCAAAAATCCATGTTATTTTTGACTATGAGTTCCATCCTGGAACCAATGCAGTGCAGACAGCTGGAAATATCAACAAAGTGTTTGGGAAGGATGTGGCTAATGAACACACAGTACATCAATGGATTGAGAAGTTCTGTTCTTGTGATTTTAATCCTGAAAATGAGCCACATGAGTGAACTGAGACCAAGGTGGATAATGATAAGCTGAAAGCTGCAGTGTAATTGATTCCATCACAACCTACGCGTGAATTAGCAGCAAGGTTTGATGTTCCTATTCCAGCAATATTGGACCATTTGAAACAGATTGGCAAGGTAAAGAAGCTGGATAGATGGATTCCATTTGAATTAAATGAGCATCAGAAGAGAAATTGTCTTGAAGCTTGCCTTTCTTTGCTGTCACAGCATAAAAGAGAACCATTTCTACACCATATTGTTATACGTGATGAAAAATGGATTCTTTTTGACAATCACAAGTGTTTGGCACAATGGTTGGATAAAGATGAAGTGCCAAAACACAGTCCCAAACTGAATATTCATCAAAAAAAAGCTAATGGTGTCTGTTTGGTGGCCCAGCGCTGGTATTAACCACTACAGCTTCATGAAGCCTGGTCAATCAGTTACAGTGGATGTCTACTGCAACCAATTGGATGAAATGATGAAGATGCTTGTGATTAAGCAGCTGAGATGGTCAATAAAGATAGGCTAATTTTCTTGGAAGACAATGCTGGATCACATGTCACACAAACAATGCTGCTCAAACTACAGCAGCTGGACTTGGAAACTCTCTGTCATCCACCATATTCACCAGACCTTGCACCAACTGACTACCATTTCTTCCAGGCTTTCTTGCAAGGAAAAATATTAAATTCTCAACAAGCTGTAGAAAATGCCTTTTGCAATTTCATCACCATTCACTCTCCAGACTTCTTTCCTGCTGGCATAAACAAGCTATTGTTAAGATGGCAAAACTGTGTTTATAGTTTAGGTGCATACCTTGATTAATTGTATTGCTTCTTGTTTAAGATATAATAAGCTAAATTTTTGATTAGAAATTGGATATTTCATATTTAATGACCTAATAACACACAGAGATTTCAAAAGAACACTCTTGAAATTCCTAGTTCTGGAGGGCTACATGTTCCAAAGATCCTTCTTACTACTAAAGTAATAGATAATCCATAAAGCATAATTTTTATTGAATATTTTGGCATCAAATTTAGTAAAGGATACCTCCAAAAAGTCAGTAAAATAGTGAGCTGAGACTGAAGTTTTGAGCAGTGAACACATAAAAATCAGAGACCAAGATGAGGAAATTGAATCCGAAGCTCTTGGATTAAAATACTGGTGGTTGCATATGGACAAAATGCTCCTGGATTTGTAGCACCTTCCCCTACCCACAGCTCCCTATATCACCTCTACAGGAAACATGCTGGATTTAGGCTCCCAGCCTTTTTCACAGGTGGATATCATGCAAATAGAAGTTTATAATCAAGGATGACTAACCCCAGAATTAAACAGAGCATCATGACTGAGAGTCAGTACAAAGGATTAATTTTTAAGGATTTCAGATATTGTGATTATGTTGAAGAAATAATTAGTGAACAAAAAGATAAATGTAAATAAATCCACAAATTGTAGTACAGAGAGTAAAAAAGATGAAAAATATGAAAGAAAGGATAGGAGATAAGGAAAATAGGACAACAGATGTAATATAATACAATTGGAGTCCCCGAAGAAGAGAACTGAGAAAATGCATAAAGAGTAATATGCAAAGTATATTTCTTGATTGATAATTACCTAGAAACAAAAATATAAATCCACCAATAGAGGACACTCATTGTATTCAAAGCAGCAGAAACTAAGCACACACACATATTTTGGAGTAACCGTAGAGTACCAAAGACAAAATACCATCATTGATTTCAAAATATATGCAGTCTTGCATCACATAATGACATTTCAATCAACAATTGGACTTCATGTAGGAAGGTGGTCCCATAAGATTCTAAAACTGTAAAACTGTATTTTTATTGTACCTTTTCTGTGTTCAGGTATGTTTATATACACAAATACTTACTATTATGTTACCGTTGCCAATAGTATTCAGTACAGTAATATGCTGTACAGGATTGTAGCCTAGGTCAATAGGCTATTCCATCTTGCCTAGGTGTGTAAGTAGGCTATACCATCTAGGTTTGTGTAAGTGCACTCTATGATGTTCACATGATAACAAAATCACCTAACAACTCATTCCCCAGACCCTATCCCCATCATTAAGTTACGCACGACTGTACTAGAGAATTGCAGGGTATTCAAAGTAGAATACTGTTTGAAAACACTCTACAGGCAATAGTGAATTTTATTTAAAGGATATTATTGCATGAAATAAAACATATAAACATTTGTAATAAACAGTTTTTTAAACTGCAGGATTTGACTTATTCTATGTAATAATTCTGTTAGCTACATCCTACCTGAGAGGAAGAACACTTGAGTACTTCTCTGTGGCAATTGTAGTTCACATTTATTAAACTCACCATTTATAGGGTTTTTTAAAATCATAATAAGTCTCAAATTGTGTCCTGGATATATTTAATTTTAAATTTTCCCATGCTTGAAAGTAAAAACTTGTTTCTAATTAAACACTGATACATTCAATTTCAGAGTTGAAAAGTTGTCTCAAGTAGTATATCATTATATAAGACATCTCAGAATAATAACTTATTCCCAATGTCTTTCAACTTATTTTTACATTTATGAAATGGAACTTCTTTCTGTATGAGTATTCCATCTTATAGTAGTCTGTATATATATATATATACACATGAACTAATCTAAATTCTCTTTTCTATGTTTTTTATCTTAACTTTTTAAACCAGATTTCAGTATTTTTTCTATTTCATAGTATACATTTTCCAAGTACGTACACGCACACAAACACACACACATGCCTCAAGTTATATATAACATATATAAATAAATATGTATATTTTTATATTGTAATTCAGGTTGTTTTCTTTGAGTAAAAATGGCACCTTGTTAGAAGTTTCTTTTCACCTGCCATAATATACTGATTTTTTAATAGCCGCCTGAACATTTTGATTTTATTATTAACTAATGTCTGTGGGATAGAATATTAACTCCAGAAAACTTAATATCATTTAGTTCTAGTAGGGTTACTTATTCAGGACAGTGCCAAAGAGAAAAATACTAACAAAAAAATATATTTTATGGCATATTAAGTACTTTTTAATGATTATATATCAAACCAATGGCAAATAATCCCTATTTAAAATAAAAGTTTCTTACCTAATAAAACTTTTCATTTAGAACCTGTTTTGAAAAGAATCCTTATTCAATAAATGGTGCTGGGAAAACTGGATAGCCACATGTAGAAGACTGAACCAGGATCCACACCTTTCACCTCTCACAAAAATCAACTCACGCTGGGTAACAGACTTAAACCTGAGGAGTGAAACTATTAGAATTCTAGAGGAAGATGTTGGAAATACTCTTCTAGACATTGGCCTAGGAAAAGAATTTATGAAGAAGACCCCAAAGGCAATCACAGAAACAACCAAAATAAATAAATGGGACCTGATCAAATTGAAAAGCTTCCGCACAGCCAAAGAAACTGTCACAAGAGCAAACAGATGACCTACAGAATGGGAGAAAATTTTTGCATGCTACAAATCTGATAAAGGGCTGATAACTAGAATCTACTTAGAACTCAGGAAAATCAACAAGAAAAAAATCAAACAACCCTATCAAAAAGTGGGCAAAGGACATGAACAGAAACTTTTCAAAAGAAGACAGAATAATGGCCCAAAAACAAGAAAAAATGTTCAACATCTCTAATCCTCAGGGAAATGCAAATCAAAACCACAATGAGATATCACTTATCTCCAGTGAGACTGGCGTTTATCAAAAAGTCCCAATACAATAAATGTTGGCGTGGATGCGGAGAGATAGGAACACTCATACACTGCTGGTGGGACTGCAAACTAGTGCAACCTCTGTGGAAAGCAATATGGAGATACCTTAAAGAGATACAATTAGAAGTACCATTCAATCCAGCAATCCCATTACTGGGCATCTACCCAAAAGATCAAATGATACTGTATAAGAAAGACACCTGCACCCGAATGTTTATAGCAGCACAATTCACAATTGCAAAGATGTGGAAACAACCCAAGTGTCCATCAATACATGAGTGGATTAATAAAATGTGGTATATGTATACCATGGAGTGCTATTCAGCTATAAGAAACAATGGTGATATAGCACCTCTTGTATACTCCTGGATAGAGCTGGAATGCATTCTACTAATTGAAGTACCCCAAGAATGGAAAAACAAGCACCACATGTACTCACCATCAAATTGGTATTAACTGATCAACACATAAGTGCACATATAAGAATAACATCTATTGGA
>RJWJ010031774.1:0-18965 GCA_004363605.1 Indri indri
GGACAGCTAAAAATATATATATAGAAAAAATCAGCCGGGCATGGTGGCGCATGCCTGTGGTCCCAGCTGCTCGGGAGGCTGAGACAGTGGGATTGCTCGAGCCCAGGAGTTTGAGGTTGCTGTGAGCTGGGCTGATGCCACGGCACTCGCCCCAGGCAAGAGAGTGAGACTCTGTCTCAAAAAAAAAAAAAAAAAAAAAGAACTTTTTGGACTCTGTGATACTGTGACTGAATGGGGGTAGCGGGAAGGGAAGGGTGCAGCCCACCCCTTCCCATGTGCATTTGGTGTCTACATGGTCTTGATATGTGATCTGGGGTTTCCTTGGCCTCAAGACTCCTGCCAGCCCTTATTCTAGCCTGGTTCTTGTTCTTCTGCCCGGGGGAAGCAGCTTCCCCAGGCCAGGTGGGAGCCAGGTGTGGGCTTCATTATGGGTAGAGGGAGTTCTCAATTTTTCACACTCTGGGCCAGACCCAGATTTTGTGGAGCCTGAAGTTTTTGTGGGCCCCCTTTTATAAAAAAGTGTAAAAAGTCAGAAGTATGGAATTAGGTGCAGGGCCTTGGGAAGGGCCAGGGATACTTTGTCAGTATCACTGTTATTGGCCTCCACTGGTGTCATTACTGACAAGTGTCCCCAGGAGAGTCTCAGCATAACTCACCTACTGAATGGCCTCCCACAACCTGTTACCCCCCAGAGGCATCTGCCCAGTGTTCTGGTTGTTGCCCTGCTGAGTGCTTGACATAGAACTATGAGAAGACCAGCCCCTCCCTGAGCTTCACTTTGCCTCCTGCTGAGCCACCCCCTCCACTGTTCTCCAGCAGGCTGGAGCTCTAAGGATAGCTGGCCATCTACCTCCTGCAGGGCATCCAAGGAGGGATCCCAGGGTTTGTGGCACTGCCCCTTCCCATAGTTTCTGTTGAAATGAGCAGAGCGTGACACTTTGTCCAGGCTCAGGCTTGGGCAAGTCCATGGAAGATGGAGTGTTAGGGGCATAGAAGCTTTGGGCTATTATAGGCCACATCATGATGATTCAGTCAACCATGGACCACATATATGACAATGGTCCCATAGGTTTTTTTTTTAAGAGACAGAGTCTCACTCTGTCACCCAGGCTATAGTGCAATGGCATGATCATATGTCCCTGCAGCCTTGAATTCCTGGGTTCAAGTGATCCTTCTGCCTCAGCCCCCCCAGAGTAGCTGGGACTGCAGGTGTGTACCACCACACCTGGCTACTTTAAAAAATTTTTTTTAGAGATGGTGTCTTGCTATGTTGCCTAGACTGGTCTCAAACTCCTGGCCTCAAATGGTCCGCCTGCTTTGGCCTCCCAAAGTGCTGGGATTACAGGTATGAGCCACCATGCCCAGCCAGTCCCATAAGATTATAATGGAGTTAAAAAGTTCGTATCAGCTAGTGACGTTGTAGCCATTATAATGTTGTAGTGCGACTTACTTTTTTTTTTGACTTTTAGTGTAGCCTAAGTGTACAGTATTTGTAAAGTCTTCAGTAGTATATGGTTATATCCTAGGCCTTCACATTCACTCACCACTCACTCACTGACTCACCCAGAGCAACTTCCAGTCCTGTAAGCCCCATTAATGGTTACTGCCCTATACATGTGTACATTTTTTTTAAAAATCTCTTATACCGTATTTTTACTGTTTCTGCGTTCAGATGTGTTTACATACACAAATACCATTGTGTTACAATTGCCAACAGTATCCTGTACAGTAACATGCTGTCCAGGTGGGTAGCCCAGGAGCAATAGGCTGTACCGTACAGCCGAAGCGTGTAGTAGGCTCTACCCTCTAGGTCTGTGCACTTACTTCCTGTGATGTTCCCACAATGACAAATTCACCTAACGACACATTTCTCAGAACGTATCCCTGCCATTAAGTGGCACATGGCCACATTTGTTGGGTACCAGCTGTGTGCCAGGGACTGCACTGGGGATATGAGAAAGTTGCTGTCTTGAGCAAGAGGCTTGTGAGAGAG
Organism: Indri indri; assembly: GCA_004363605.1. Classification (NCBI taxonomy): domain Eukaryota; kingdom Metazoa; phylum Chordata; class Mammalia; order Primates; family Indriidae; genus Indri; species Indri indri. Next base: position 1,994 of record RJWJ010031774.1, read on the forward strand.
GACCTGCATTTGGCTCTTGCTCTGCCGCTGTCTGCTTGTAACACCCACCTTGCTGAGTTGTTGGGAAGGTTGAGGATTTTACACGGGTAGTGCTGGCCCTGTGGTCAGCACCTGTAAATTCTCACTGCTGTTATTTTGGAAGAGCCATCCTGCCTCTTAGAGTTTATACCCTTTCCTCTCTGGCATCCTGCTGAGTCCCCTTCTCTGGTGTGTTCTAGAGCTTTCTAGGGGAAGAGTGGTCAAGGCTGAGATGTGGACAGAGCAGCACCAGCCAGTGCTCAGGCTAGAGCAGGCTGAGCTGGAAGGAGGCAGTGACTTGCGTGGGACCGGGTCAGATAGGTCAGGTCAGCAAACCTGGATGAGAGGTGGCTGCAGGGTATGAGGGAGAGAGAACCCCACCTCTCCCATTTCCCTAAAAATCTCTAGAAAAACAGAGCTGAACCAAGAGAAAATACCAAGATGGAATCGACTTCATTTCCAGGCCTCATAAGAGGGCAGTCTCTGGCCAGTGTCCTGGGCAGGTGGCTCCCAGGAAGCTGCTGGCCACCATGACCACAGCCATTCCCCAAAGGGTCACAGAGCGTTCATCTGGAGCACTTTATCTCATCAGTGCCTCCCTGCCCTTCCTGCCCAGAGTGGCTCCAGGAAGCAGCCAGGGAAAGGGGCCAGTTTGGGCCCCTGGGGAACTCTGCTCCACTTTTGATAAGGATTTAAACAGGTTGCTGAGTGGGCCCACTAATTAATTTTTTTTGTTTGTTTATTTTTTTTTACTATAAAAGTAATGTATGTCATTTGTGGAAAATTTGATAAGAATAGAAAACTATAAGGAAATGTGGAAGGGGGAGAAATACCCAAAGCAAGTCAAGACCACTGTTCACGTGTTAATATGTTGGCTTTCCACGGAAAAGCAAAGCTTTTAAAAACCCCATATAAATATCAATGTCAAAGGCTCCCTGGGACTCTATGGAATTGGAATTTAATATTTTAAAGAAAATATATCTGAGCCAAGTAGATTTGAGGTGCAGGGATTTTTTTTTTGTTTGTTTGAGGTGGAGTCTCACTATGCTGCCCAGGCTGGAGTGCAGTGGCGTGATCACAGCTCGCTGCAGCCTTGAATTCCTGGGCTCAAGCAATCCTCCTGCCTCAGCCTCCTAAGTAGCTGGGACTACAGGTATGTGCCACCATGCCCAGTTCATTTTTAAATTTAATTTAATTTTTTGTAGAGACAGGGTCTCACTATATTGCCCAGGCTGGTCTTGAATTCCTGGCTTCAAGCAATCCTCCCGCCTTGGCCTTCCAAAGTGCTGGGATTACCGGAGTGCAGGGATTTCGAGGCACACCCAGGCCAAGTGTGTGGGACAAAGAGTCTGGGCCTTCAGCCCCAGGGGGTTCAGCATGGTTTCCCAGGAGCCTTCCAGAAGGGTAGATGGGGTTTGCCTCAGTCATGGACGTTTCCTTCTCCACTTACTTCCTGGCATGGGCACTTTCATGCTTGGCCCGCCTGGTAAGTGGAAATCAAGGGTGGAGGAGGAGGGAAGTGGGGGAGGTGCTCTCCAAAGAGAAGGGCTGTCCTACTGGGCAAACGGCTGGAATTGGCTGGCCTGTTTCCCCCTTTTCTTTCCTGGGGGGAAAGGGGACTGTGCCTGGCCCTGCTGAATTGCAGGTGACCAATGATTGCTCTGAGAATGCAGAGATCTTGGTGTAGGCTGACGAGGACCCCATGGTGGACACTACTCAGAGGGAGAGAGAAAAGGACAGGAGAGGGTGGAGTGAGTCAGACGGAAACCTTGAGTGCCGCCCCCACCCACACCCTCACTCAGCATTTCTTTAGGATTGTTGCAAATGGTGCCAGGAGGCAGCAAATGCAGGGGCCACACCTTCTGCTGGCTAGGCACATCCACCATGTAGGGAAGCCAGGTAGACAACCACTCTTAACTGGGTCCCACGTCTGAGAGGCTCCCTGCACAGGTTACGGGAAGTGGGGTGGGCTGGGGAGCTTGGAACACCGTGGCACCCTGCATAGAAGTCTCCCCAGTAACTTTGTGACTGGAGCCTGCTGGCAACAGCTTCCATATCCCAATGGAACTATTTCTTTTTCTGAGATTAACAGGGGGCTAAGTATTTGCTAAGCGCCAAGCTAAATGTTCTGCATGCATTACCTCACTTCAGCCACAGCAGCCCTATAATGTGGATCTAGTTTTTTCTCCCCATTTTACGGATGAGCAAACTGAGCGGGTAAGAGACTCGCTCAGGGTTACACAGCCAGTCCGTCACCGGCTGGAATCCAAATGCGGACCTAACTCCAAGCCAGAGCTCTTAGCCACACTATTCCTGGCGGCGGCTGCTGGGAGGCCTTCTGCAGAACCCACCTGGACGCTTCCGCCTGGATGGCTATTGCGGGAGTCCGCCAAACCTCTCCTCTGAAGGCTTCAGCTCCATTAGCGCCTTCTCTGGGGACAGAGGAAAGTGTATTTATGTGCCAAAGGGAGCCCAGATCCTGGAGAGGGAGGGGCCCCTCCCGGTTCTTGGGTTGCTCTGCAATGCCGGTTTGCGCGGGGTGGGGCGGGGTCCGGGAGGCTCCTGGCCACTGACTTCGAAGCCGGCGAGCCGACGCCTACAGGCAGCCGAGTCCGGAGCACGGCGAGGTTAAACGCAGCCCAGCGGGGCCTGGCAGCCGCCCCGTCCTCGACCCCGGGGGCCGTGGAGGCTCCTCCCTCCGCGGGCGAGTGGCGGGTGCGCGAGCGGATGCGGGATCCGGGATGCGGGATGCAGGCCCGGGCCGCCCCGCGGGCGCTGGTTGGCTCCCTGGGAGCTCCGCTTGCCCTATCACACACCTGCACGGTTGCCAGGCAACTGGGACAGAGTTGTAACACCTCGGTGAGAGCCGGGTGGTGTTTTTATTTGCTGGCTGCTCCGAGACTCTCCTTAGAAGTTGGGGAAGGATAGCATTTGGTTTCCCTCCTCAAAGGGACCATACCCCACCCGCGTCCGCTCCCCCGTCCCCAGCCCCAACCCAACGGTTTCTGGCCAGACCCGCCTCAGCATTCCCGGAGCCCGCGGTTCACCCCTGGGTCCCCTCCAGGGTCCCCTACTGCGTCCCCGGAACCCCGAGGGAGGCAGGCACGCAGGCAGGCAGGCAGGCAGGCAAGGAGCCTTGGGCGGCTCTTCGCGGCTCCATCATTTTGGGAAAGTCATCCTCGGGGGACCTGGGGGCTTCCGCCTGAGACAAGGTGGTGGATCCAGGGAGAACCTCGAAGGAGGGGAAGGGCAGGCTCCAAGGTCACCAGGGTCGCCACCGCAGTTGCTGGCTTCAGAACAGGCGTGGGGTGGGTGTAAGGCACGTCTTGGGCCTGCGTTCTGGCTTACACACAGGTTGTTACCTGGGTGTTCCCCAGATTTTAGTCTCTGCCTCACACCTTCCGAGTGTCTCACCCATTTGTGCACCGGGTGCACTATTTTTGCAATTTCTTTTTTCTCCTGTAGATTGACCCACTTTAACTTGAATAAATGTATTTAAAAAGGAAACTTGATAACACTTCTGTAAATGGAGACTCAGTATCACTTGCCATAAATAGAAAGTAACTGCAAAAATAAATATAAAGAAACAAAATATTATTAAATTGTAGCACGTGGAGTCTGATCTGAGAGGGCCATGATGATCACACAATGACTGCTTATTGAGCATTTACACTGCTAGGCACTAGTTAAGGACTGTATGGATTAGCTCATTTGATCTCATGTTTTTCCTTTTGTTTTGCCAAATTCTCACCCCAGAATGATCTCATATTATTAATGCTCCCATTTCACAGATGGGGACACTGAAGTTCAGAGAAGCTAAGGGCTTTGGTCAAGGATACATAGACACTAAATGACAAGCTATGATTCAAAGCTGAGTTCCTCCCAAAGGCTGGACTTTTAACCATGGCCTGTGCAGTCTCCCTGCATGGTGTCACCCCTGGCTCCCTGCCCTGAGGGCTGGGTGGTGACCCTTTCCAGGGTTGGGGCAATGCTTGGAGCCCCATCTGAAGCACAGTCTGCCTGGCCTCAGGCCCAATATAACCTGCTAGGAGATCTCATAGATAAACTGCGCTGCCTCCCAAGAGCCCTGGGAAGTATCTCATTTTATAGCTCACAAACTGAGAATCAGCAAGGCCAGGTCACCTGCCCCAAGTCACTCTGCTGCTGAGTGACAGGGCCAGGATGTGGGTCCTGTCTCCTTCTGCAGCAGTAACGCTATCTTACACTTCTTTGTAGGTCCCTCAGCCTCATGCAGAGAGAAGAATCTTTCATTCTTAGCAAATCTTACAGCGGAACTGAGCCGGCATCTCCCGGGGAATCCAATCTCCACCTGGGAAAAGTGGGCATTTGTTGAACCCAGCCTAGGCTGTGGCAGACACTGACTCAGAGCCAAGTCTGGTCTCTGGAACTGTGGTGTTCTACAGCAGGAGGGAGACCCCTGGGCCCAGCGCCCTGCTCCTGGGCCTCCCCATGCCTCAGCAAGACTCCTGTACCACTGGGCACGGACGTTCGTTTGGCTTTATAATCTGCCTTCCTGGAAGCATAGTCCATCATCCCCTATCAAAATGAGCATCTGCATTTCTCACTCCGGAGCTGGCTCATTCTTACCTGGAAGAGAAAGAATAAGGGTGCATTTCGAGAGGGAGGGAAATCATATGTTATTTTTAAAAGGCATTTTTGAATGAGTGCTGAATAGAGTTCAAGAAAATTGCCTTAAAGACCTGCTCTCTGCGGGGATGGTGTTTCTCATGGCTCTCAAGTATTTGGAAACCTAATTGCACATTTGTGTGGGCTACTGTTTTTATTTCTTTCTCGTCTCAGAGGTGGGCTTTGAAGACTGTGCTGTCTCTGTAATGGTTTTCTTTATCTCAAATAAATTTTGCACACCTGCGAGGTAGATTGGCTTGAAAGAAACTGTGTCAGAACTGGTTCTAGATTTAATAAACCTGCAAATGGCACAGGGTTTGGGGACACGATGTGGCGCTAGGCGTCCTCGAGCCCCCGTCACAGGGTGCAGCCTAATCCCCCGGCCCCCAGAGGCGCTGCGCTCTCTGCTGATGCTCTAAACTTTGGAGTCTCAGCCCACATTGGTGCTGAAACCCTTTCTCTACCCCAAGCTGGAAGCCAGTTTGGGGGAGGGGGAGACCGATTTCTGTGTGGGTGTCTGGGGCCTTTTAGGCCAAGATGCTAATAAGAGGCTTTTGGGTTAATCGTACAGCCACAGCGCCCCTCTGCTGGGGTCTTCCTAGACCTCTTGCACCACATCTTCTCTAAGCACTAGAAAGTCCATTTTGGGGTCAGAACAGTGTGGTGAGCAAGCTAGGAGTTAGACTACAAGCTTGGGGTTGACAGCGCCAACACTCAGGACAGTGGGGACCCCAGGCTTGTGCACAGCCCCCTCTGGTCCTCTCTGGCTTCTGCCCCATGGAAATGTGGTGGCGGAAGGGCTTGGCCTTTGGAGGCAGGTGAGCCTGAGTTTGAATGCAGGCTTGCCCCTTCCCAGCTGGTAAAGGTGTTAGGACATCCCATTTGCCCCTCCACTGGGCACCATGTCTGGCAGGCTGACCTGTGTTGGTGACACCGGTGCGCTCCTGCCCTCTGGCTTCAGGTTCAGCCAGTGGGAGTGCAGACAGGTGAGCAGCGGGAGAGAGGAGAGTGATTGCTGGCTACAGGCTGGCACCATCCCTGACCAAAGGTCCCCACACAGCTTCTCTGTTTTGGGTTCTCCCTTCGGGCCAGGGGTGGTGACACCAGTGGTTTCTTGCTTGGTTACTATCCGTAAGGATTCCCTAGGCTCTGCCCACACTTTTGTCAATTGTCCCTTTCTTGAACTCTCCTCAAATTACCTAATGACACTCGACTGACACAGCAGCTCTGGGCAAGTCATTTACTTCTCTAAGCTTTGGTTCCCTCCTCTGTAAAATGGAATTTTGTTATTAAACAGTTTGCTTGTGTGGTTGTAGTGAGAACAAAATATAACACAAAGTGTTTGACTCAGGGCCTGGATACAATGACCTTGACCCTCAAGCTGGCATGAGGGGCATCCAGCCCTCAGACCCCAGAATGGTGGGAGCAGAACTGGAGTGACCTCCATCCTTGGACTAGTGGCAGTCTTACCCCTGTCTTCTGCTTTCTGTCCCTGAGCTGGGCACTGCTGACTGGTGGCCTAGTTTGGGTGGAGGGCACCGGGGGAACAGAATCTCGTGGGACTCAAAAAGCTGGTATTTCTTTTGTCCTGTGATCTGCCATGAGTAGAAGCTGTCCATTCTACTGACACAGGCACATTCTTTTTAATCTTTATTTATTATTATCGGGAAACAAAGCAGCCACAGATTTTGTGCAATACGGCATCCCCTGAGAATGCAAGAGAAAGAAACAGATGACACCTGATATCCGCTGGAGCAGCAGGTGGGGGTGGGACTCTGGGCTTGGTTCTGAAGCTGTGTTTCATTTCGGCTGCTGCTTCTCTGCATACAGGGGACATGGCTAATTCCCGCCAGCCCCTCTCTGGCCTAGTCCCCTCTGGAATCCCATCCAGTCTTTGGGTTTGAAGATTCAGGAACCAAAAGGATAGAATAGAAAACAGGTCTGGGGGCTAGGTGGGGTGGCTCACATCTATAATTCCAGCACTTTGGGAGGCTGAGGTGGGAGGGTCACTTGAGGCCAGGAGTTCGAGACCAGCTCAGGCAGTATAGCAAGACCCCATCTTTACAAAAAATTTAAAAAATTAGCCAAGCATGGACACACATCTGTAGTCCCAGCTACTTGGGAGGCTGAGGCAGGAGGATTGCTCAAGCTCAGAAATTTCTTTTTTAGAGACTCTAAAACAAACAAACAAAAAATGACATGGACCCATGGAGGATGGGTCTCTGTTCTCAAGGGGCTCACAGCTGAGTTGGGAAGTTAAAGTTAGTGCTACTCAGGAAATGATGAGAGTCCATGCCGGAGAGGAAACAAACTGGCTCTAGTCTGGGGCAGGCCAGGGTTGGGGAAAGCTCCAGGAGAAGGGAGCCTTGACCGTTGGGTGGCTCACAAGAGGGTAGAGAAGGCATTTCTGGAGAAGGGGCGGGGCAGCCAGGCTGAAGGGATCAGTAGGTGTGGCCTGAGAGCCAGAAGCCCAGCGGGAGCACAGGGTAGGGCTGGCTTGCTCAGAGCCTGGAAGGCAGGTAGGGCATTTAGATCAGGGAGTAGGACTTTGGGAGCACTTAGAGAGGGAATTCTTAACCTGGGGCTCACAGATGGACTTCAGAGCATCCCAAACTTCCTGAAATTTTATGGTGCCCTGTGTGGGAGTAGATGGGCTTTGTGGTCAGACCTCCCTGCCTAGAGTCCCAGTTCTGCAACTTTCTAGGCATTCCTTCACCTCTCTCAGCTTCCTCATCAATGAAAAGGAGCTAAATGGCAGCATCTACCTTGCAGGGTGTTTGGGGTAACAGGTTGAGTGGAAACACATCGTGTTCATGGTACATGGTCAGATCTCAGTCAAGGGCAGCTGTCATTAATATGCTGCAAAATTGTGAGTGATTATGTGTAGGCTCACTTCTCTAGGGAGAGGGTCTCCTACAGCTTTCATGAGATCCTTTAAGGGGTCCCTGATTCAAAAAATGTTAAGTACCACTCACTGCTTGAGAGTTTTAAAAATAGAGAAGTGTGAAGCAGCAGAGAGAAGTGTTTATGTGAGCTAAACGCAGTGGTGGGGCCTGGGGGCAGGGAAGCCCCTGTGCAGCCCTTCTGTCCATCTGTCGGAGCCGCCGTCCTTCCATCCATTGCTTTGATTAGCAGGCACTACTGAGCACTGACTCAGGCCCCCTGCTAGATGCCGAGGGCACAGAGACCAAGAGCACAGCGTCAGTTGGAAGGGAAGATGTGTGGTGGCTGGTCTCCAAAGATGGCCCCATCCCTCCTGCCACTCATGTCCTGCGGGGCTGGGGCTGCGACTCGATCTAACAAGTAGAATGCAGTGGAAGTGAGGCTGTGCCAGTTCTGGTCCTAAGCTTTAAGAAGGCTGGCAGCAAAAAAAAAAAAAAAAAAAAGAAGGCTTCACTTTTATGGTTTTGGCAGCTCTGTGCCACCACGTAAAGTCCAGCCACCACCTTGCTAGAGGGATCATGTGCAGAGACCACACTGAGAGGAGAAACCCAGAGGCCACGTGGAGAGGGAGACAGGCTCAGTTGTCCCAGAATCTTAGTTCCATCCCCAGATGACTCCAGCCCCTGCTACCATCTGGTGGTAGCCACATGAGACACCCCAAGGGAGAACAGAAGAACCATCCCACTGAGCCTTTTGGACCCACACACAGCTAGCCTGGGCAGCATAGCGAGACCAGCCTACTCATGAAATGGCTTTGTGGTTTTGTTTTAAGCCCTCATGTGCAGAGTGATTTGTTACATGTGTGGAAATAAAGAAGACCGACCAATGAGAACAGGTGAAGGCTATCTACTCAGAGCTTGCTATAGCAGGGCCGGTCGGCCACCATCACTTGCATTTTGGCAAAGAGTCAAAGGCAGGCAGAGGAGTGGGAAAGGCTGACAGTGGAAAAAGGGGAAGGCTTCCAGTGTGCCCTGGAGGGAGACTATTGGCACAGGATGCTGGAGGCGGGTGACGTTAGAAGCAGGATGTCCATTGTGCCGGGGTGAGGGGAATATTTGGCTTTCTCTGGTTGGTCCTAAGTTGGAAGTGGGGACAAAAATTAGGGAAGCTGGGCCGGGCGCGGTGGCTCACGCCTGTAATCCTAGCACTCTGGGAGGCCAAGGCGGGCGGATCGTTCTGAGCTCAGGAGTTCGAGACCAGCCTGAGCAAGAGCGAGACCCCGTCTCTACCTACCAAAAATAGAAAGAAATCAATTGGACAGCTAAAAATATATGTAGAAAAAATTAGCCGGGCATGGTGGCACATGCCTGTAGTCCCAGCTACTCGGGAGGCTGAGACAGTAGGATTGCTCGAGCCCAGGAGTTTGAGGTTGCTGTGAGCTAGGCTGACGCCACGGCACTCGCCCCAGGCAAGAGACTGAGACTCTGTCTCAAAAAAAAAAAAAAAAAAAAATTAGGGAAGCTGATCAAGTCCTGGCTGTTTTGGGCTGAATATTCTAGGGGTTATTGTTTGGCTTCCTGGATTATTTGCTAGAGACAGTGGGCTGACTTCCAACAAGTCACACTTGTCGATAGTAGGTTGGCTTTCTGGGCTGGTTGCTACAGATACTGGGTTGGTGTCCTGGGCTGGCTGCTGCAGATTGTGGGTCAGAGTCCTATTTTTATCTATGGTCTGGCACTGTCCATTTGCATATTTAGTCTCTCACTCAGCAATAGATACTACATGCAAACTGACACGTGTGAGGCCATGTTGAATGCACGCGGTGTTCTGGGTAAGCCAGACGAAGCTTTTGCCAAGATTGAAGAACAGGTGGGCATTAGCCAGGTAGACAAGGGAAGGAGGGGCTTCCCAGGTGGAGGGGACAGCATGACCCAAGGCCCAGAGATGTGAGAGAACTTGGCCTGTGCAAGAAGCTTCAACAGGCGAGATGGCTGGCCTCCAGAGGCTGAGAAGCATTGGCTGAGAGCCCAGGGCACGAGACAGGGAGTTAGAATGCCTCCTGAAGGAAGGGTCACAGAGATTTGAAATGATACCATCAGAGCTGAGTTTTAGAAAAACTCCTCAGATGGAGAAAGTAGAGTGGGGAGAGGGGGAAGGCAGGGGATTAGTGAGGAGGCAGCTGTACCATCAGGAGAGAGTTCCAGAAGCTTGAGCTATAGGACTTGGTGGTCAGACTCAAGGAGAGAGAAAGATGCAGAATCCCAGGTTTTTGGCAGGCTGATGTGGTGGCGGTCACTGAGAAGGTGACCCAGGAAGAGAGAAGAGGTTTGGAGCAGGGCGACTTTTGTTTTGGGGGTGCTGAGGGAGAAGAGTCCGGGAGATCCACAGGACCAGTGCAGGAAGCCACTGGAGATGCGGATTTGGAGTTGGGGGAGCACTAAGATGAAGAAGAATTTGGTGTCTTCAGCACATGCACAGGTCATGGTGGTCCCCCAGGGGCCTGTGGGTAAAATGAGAAGAAGAGGTGCCCGTGACAGGGGCAGAGAAGGAATGTCCAGAAAAGTCAGAGTAGACCCCAGAGGGGTTGCGTGAAGGGAATGCGTGGGCTGGGGAGGAGATTTCAAGGAGCTTTGTCCTCAGGGGCAGTTGAGGCAAGATGGGGACCGGAAACTGTTGGCTTCGGGTGCCAGCAGGGAGTGTGTAGGTGAGAAGGGGGTGGAATTCCAGGTGTAGGGCTTGAGAGAGAGAGAGGCGGAGAGGAAGTGGGCCTACTTCTCAGGGACAGATATTTCAAGAAGTTTGCCTGTGAAGGGGAGGAGAGCGAGGCGTAGCTGCGGGGAGGTTTGGTTAGGCAGGGGTTTGTCGTTGGATGGGAGACCAGAGCCAGTCTACGGCAGAGAGGACCAGGGGCGGGAGCGGAGTGCAGAGACAGGGCGGCACCCGACAGGGGTGGCAGCTGTTAGTAATCTCGGCCTCAGGCAGAATCCAGGCTGCAGGTGGAGATGTGTTGGCCCACACAGCCTTTTGTTTGTTTTGTTTTTTGTCGAGTTTGCTACCAACCAATTACATGCAAAAATCCAGTTTCCCAAACTCAGGCAAAATCAAAAGACGTGATATCCCAGGGCCGCCTCCACCCGCTTCCTTCAGGGCAGCAGTGGTGGAGCCGGGGCCGAGGGCGGCCTGGCTCCCAGGTTGCCACCTGCACTGTCTCCCTGCCCACTGCACCCTTTTCTGTTCCTGGCTGTCTTCTCTGTCCCTGTCAGAGTTTGAATTGAGACCCTGAGGTGAGGAGAGGTGACGGGGTGGGGCCTGTGGCTCCACAGGCTGTGTGAGGGTGCTGAGGAGGGGAGGGGAGGGGAGGGAGGGGGTGGAGGAGGGAGGGGAAGGTCTGGAGGGGCCACTGAGGGAAATGGGACAGGAGGCTGCGAAGGCCACATGGAACAGTGCTGGGTGGTGGCAATGCTGGAACCAGCTAAGATGTTGAACCAGGGGCCTGCTGGGCACTGGGCGACAGAACAGGGGCCAGAGGGAGGGGGTGGGGCAAAGGACCCTGCTCTGCCCTCCAGGAGTTTCCACGCGCTACACCGGTGTCCCTTGGCTCTGTTAGTGGCTGGGGGCGTCCCTGAGACTTGGGGCCGCACAGACAGGGCCCAGAAGACAGAGCCTGCCCTCCCCCACCCCAGGGACTCCTAGGCTAGGAACATGCTGAGATGCTCCCCAAGCACTGGGAAGGAATCCAGTCTGGGACCCCTACGCGGAGAAGGTGGGTGCTCCTTGCACTCCGATCAGCGTCCTCTCCCTCCCTTGTGACAGGTCCTCAGCACCGCTTTCTGCTACACCTCCTCCCCCCGCCGTCTTCCCTCTGAAGCATCTTCTGTCTGCCCCACCATGGCCATGTGCCTCGTTCCATCTGTTACGCAGCTGGGGCTTGCTCCCGACAGGAGAGAGGGTCTCATCCCGGAGCCTCCTCAGCTAACAGCTCAACACGTGGCTCAAGATCAAAACATCCCCATTCGCACCCTGTGCAGAGCCTTTTCTCAGCCGTACTGGGAATCGTGCGTGGCTTGGACACATGTCACTGTATCATGTTGAGTTGGAATGTAATTAGGTGATGGTGGGGAAAATTCCATCTGTCTCCCGGGAATGCTGGGATAATGAGCCATCGCAGAGGACGGAGGAGGTTGGTGGGGGGCTGCTGACCTGAGCCGAGGCTCGGCCCGTTCATTAGCTCCAGAACTGCTCATGATTTGTTTCCTGCCTCCACCGCATAAACGAGCTGGTCCCGTTCTTGAGCAGGAAGCAGGAGCTTTAGTGGAGAGCCTGAAAGGGTGTTCCAGGCTTTGAAGCAGGGAAGCGAGCAAGTCCTCCCATTCTGGGGTGGCAGGAAGGCAGGAGTTATAGTCTTCCTCTGTAGGCAGGTGGCTTTTTGCTAAACTGAGCCCAGAGGAGGGTGGAGAATCCTGGGTGGAGGGGCTGGACTTTCCTCCAGAGTGGCCTGGGTGGGTGTCCGTCAGGGCTGAGGGCAGGGGCCCGGGGTCTTCACCAGGATCACACGCTGGGAGGCCAGCCCTGGGGGAGGCCCCAGGCCACTCTACCCCAAGCTTGAGGATCACCCAGACCCACTCAGGCTGCTAACCGGCCCTACCCTCCATGGGGAACTGGCGTTTAGCAGGGAGGGCCCTCTTCCCGCTGTTCCCCAAAGGAGTGAGTCCAGAGGTCTGTCCTGCCCACAGTGGTGTCCACAGTGTCCCGCAGCACCTGGCACCAGGTGTGTGCTCAGCCTGTGCTGGAGAAACGTGTAAAGGAAAATAAAAATCTCGGGACCACCCAAACTTTGGCCTGATAAACCTCCATTGGTTGAGATCTTTGCCCCAGTCACTTATTTTGGGTTGTCAAATGAGTGAGTGACAGCAAAGCCCTTGCCCTGCTTTCCCATCGAGGCCACGCCCCTTCCTGAGGGCTATCTCCAGGACCTCTCAGGGCACGTTTTTCTTTATTGGTATTATTGTTATTTTTAGAGACAGGGTCTTGCTCTGTTGCCCAGGCTAGAGTGCAGTGGTGCCATCACAGCTCACAGCAACCTCAAACTCTTGGGCTCAAGCGATCCTCCTGCCTCAGCCTTGCAGGTAGCCACCATGCACAGCTAATTTTTCTATTTCTTTTCTTTCTTTCTTTTTTTTTTTTTTTTTGAGACAGAGTCTCACTCTGTTGCCCTGGCTAGAGTGAGTGCCGTGGCGTTAGCCTAGCTCACAGCAACCTCAAACTCCTGGGCTCAAGCGATCCTACTGCCTCAGCCTCCCAAGTAGCTGGAACTACAGGCATGCGCCACCATGCCTGGCTAATTTTTTCTACATATTTTTAGTTGTCCAAATAATTTCTTTCTATTTTTTTTTTAGTAGAGACGGGGTCTCGCTCTTGCTCAGGCTGGTCTCGAACTCCTGAGCTCAAACAATCAGCCCACCTCAGCCTCCCAGAGTGCTAGGATTACAGGCATGAGCCACTGCGCCCAGCCATAATTTTTCTATTTCTTTTTTTTTTAGAGAAGGGGTCTTGTTATGTTGCCCAGGCTGGTCTGGAACCCCTGGCCTCAAGCAATCCCCCTGCCTCAGCCTACCAATGTGTTGGGATTACAGGCATAAGTGCCCAGCTGGGTCATGCTTTTCTATGGGGGAGTCGCTGGCCCTTCAATGCTCATTTAGGGGAGCCCTTTCAGGGGGCATCAGGACTTGTTTCCTGCAAGCAGCACTCCCTTGGGGGTGACAACCCCAGTCTGGCCCTCTTCCTGCTGTTCCCCAAAGGGAAATGAGCTCATGGAGCCAAGGAGCTGTACCCACCCAGAGCCTGTGTCCCTCACTCCAGACCAACTCTGCCAATAGAAGGTTCAGCCATGTGTACTTTAAATTTTCCAGTAGCCGCATTAGAAGAGTAAAATATATAAGAGGTGAAATTAATTTTTAAATATTTGTATTTAACCCAATATATTCAAAACATTATCATCACAACATGCAATCAATATAAAATTATTGATGAGATATTTTCCATTCTTTTTCATACTAAGTGTTTGAAATAACCACATTTCAAGTGTTCACTTTCCACACGTGGATGTCGGCTTCTGTACTGGCAGCACAGCTCTAGACCATGCTCTGAGTACTTGAGACCCCAGAATTCTTTGCTCAAAAGGCCCCCATCTGCTTCCAGGGCCTCTTTCCCATTAGAACTCCTAAGGGCAGGTTGCACCTCAGAGCTGGAAGGGTGGCAGGGGCCAAGAGCCAGGCTTGCTTCTGAGGAAGGGGCACATTCTCCATGGATTTGTTCTTCTTCTTAGCTCAAAATCTACTCTGACCCTGGAGGCCAGGGTGATGGGAGCTATGGGCCGCCAAGGAGCAAAGGAGGAAGGACACAACCCAGAGGCAGCGGGCAGCCCTCAGAGGTGCTGGGTGGCTGGGATCCAGCAGAGGCCTGGACTGGCTGGCAGGAGGGAGAGAGGGCGGGGGGCTGCAGTCTACAGACAGGTTAATGGCTCCTGCCTTGCACACAATCGAATTTGCCCTCATGAGCCTCCTGGCTTTGGGGAAGGGCCTCTCCTCCTGGGAGCTCAGCTGGACTCCGAGAGCCACAGGGCCTGGGTCAGCCAGGCCTGATTCAATCAGGAGAAATGAAGGACACAGGGCTCAACAGACAGCCCAGAGGGGCTAGTGGCTCAGCCCACAAAGACAAGTCTGGGAGAACCAATGCAGGGCTTCCAGGTCCGTCCTAGCTCTGCCTTCCTCCTGGGAACCCAAAGAGCTGGGCCCTCCCCCGACCATCCAAGTACATCATCATCCCTCTTCCCACCTTCCCTTCTCTCTTAATAGTGATTGCAGGATGACTCAAAATCAGAAAACGGGGAACTACTCTCTGGTCTGTTTTTCTCTGTGTCTGTGGGGTGCCCAGCACATGCCAGCACTGGGGTGGGAGGAGGGGAGAAGAAACAAACAAGAGAGACAAGTTGCAAGCTGGAGAAGACATCGGTGACCCCTAACTGGCCATGCTCTCTCATACCCCCAGGCCTTTGCCCATGTAGTCCCTTCCACCTGCAATGCCCTCCCCCTTCCTCCTGGAATGCCAGCTGAGCACTCATCCTTCCGGGCTCACCTTCCCTCTGCGACTTTCCCTGGTCACTCCCCCACTCCCCTTTCCTCCTTCCTCATCTGTGTTTCTATGACATCGTTGATAGCTCCATCACAGTGCTTGATAGCGTATTGACTTGGTCCACAAATAATTGTTTTTTCTTTCTTTTTTTTTTTTTTAAGAGACAGGGTCTTGCTCTGTTGCCCAGGCTGGTCTCAAACTCCTGGGCTCAAGCAATCCTCCCTCTGCCCCCTCCCAAAGTGCTGGGATTACAGGCACACACCACCACACCTGGCTTCACAAATAACTATTGAGCACCTCCTAGGTGCCTGGCAGTGTCCTGAGGGTTGACGGTATCACAGGGAGCAAGCCAGCCAGGGGAACAACAATAAACACATAAACGCATAATTAAACAAGGTACTCTCAAGGAGTGTTAAGTGCTAAAAGGGAAACAAAGAGAACAGGGTACTTAGGAAATCAAGGGGGTAGGAGGGAGCCCTCTGCTTTAGACAGGGAGGTGATGTTTGAGCTGAGACTTGAATGCTAGGAAGGAGATGGTCCTACAAAGGCTGGGGGCAGAGAGGGTCATGTTGGAACAGTCAGTGCTAAAGCTCCAAGGCTAAAACTCCGAGGCAAACATCGTATGATTCCATTTGTATGAAATACCCAGAACATGCAAATCTGGAGAGACAGAAAGCAGATTAGTGATTGCCAGGGGCTGGGGGAGAAAGAATGTGGAGCGACTGCTAATAGGGATGGGGTTTCCCTTTGGGGTGACAAAAATGTTGTGGAACTAGATAGTGGTGATGGTTGCACAACATTGTGAATATACTGCATGCTCCTGCATTGAACACTTTAAAATGGTACATTTAACAAATATATTATGTTATAATATTTATTTGTAGTACATATTTGTGTATTTTACAATAAAACAAAACAAAACCTCTAGGTGAGATGAGCTTGCTGTGGTCTAGGGACGGGGAGGCCGGTGCAGCTGGTGGTGGGAAGAGAGGTATAGGGTGGGGCTGGGAGGGTGGCTGGGGCTGATCTTGGGCGCGACGTGGGCTGGGAAGGAGCTTGCATTTTATTCTGGTGCAAGAGGAAGCCACTGGAAGATTTCAAGCAGGAAAGTAACATGATAGCACTTACTGTTTTTGAAGATCCTTCTGGCTGCGGCGTAGGCTGTGGGTGGTGATAGTGCTGCGATAAAAGCAGGGAGACCGCTGAGGGAGGCCACTGCAGTGTCCAGGGAGAGATGATGGTGGCCTGGGATAGGGTGGGGGCGCTGGGCATGGAGTGCTATGGATTTGGGACATATTTTGAAGGTGGAACCGATGGGATTTAGTGGATTAAAGGAAAGGAGAATGAAGGAAAGGGAGGAATGGAGAATAACACCTACATTTTCAGCTTGAGCAACCGAAAGGGTGGAGTTGTCATCTACTGAGACAGGAAAGCCCGTGTGGGGAACACATTTAGGACTTGCTGAGCTTAAGCTGCTGATTAGACATCCACATGGCAATGTCAGGTGGGCAGATGGGTAGACTGGACTGGGGTTCAGGGCTGAGACACACGTCTGATCCTCACCCCCATGTGGAGATGGCATTTAAAACCTGGGTCTGGCAGTGGCTCATGCCTGTGATCCCAGAATTTTGGGAGGCCAAGGCAGGAGGATCACTTAAGGCCAGAAGTTCCAGACCAGCCTGGGCAGCACAGCGAGACCTCATCTCTACAAAGAATAAAAAATTATCCATATGTTTTTTGGCCATTATTCTGTCTTCTTTTTTTTTTTTTTTTTTTTTGAGACAGAGTCTCACTCTCTTGCCTGGGGCAAGTGCCGTGGCGTCAGCCTAGCTCACAGCAACCTCGAACTCCTGGGCTCGAGCAATCCTACTGTCTCAGCCTCCTGACTGGCTGGGACTACAGGCATGTGCCACCATGCCCGGCTAATTTTTTCTGTATACATTTTTAGCTGTCCAATTAATTTTCTTTCTATTTTTGGTAGAGATGGGGTCTCGCTCTTACTCAGGCTGGTCTCGAACTCCTGAGCTCAGAATGATCCGCCCACCTCGGCCTCCCAGAGTGCTAGGATTACAGGCGTGAGCCACCGCGCCCGGCTATTCTGTCTTCTTTTGAAAAGTTTCTGTTCATGTCCTTTGCCCACTTTTTGATAGGGTTGTTTGATTTTTTCTTGCTAATTTTCCTGAGTTCTAAGTAGATTCTAGTTATGAGCCCTTTATCAGATTTGTAGCATGCAAAAATTTTCTCCCATTCTGTAGGTTGTCTGTTTGCTCTTGTGACAATTTCCTTGGCTGTG
>RJWJ010031775.1:0-18967 GCA_004363605.1 Indri indri
TACTAAGCGAAGTATCCCAAGAATGGAAAAACAAGCACCACATGTACTCACCATCAAATTGGTAGTGACTGAACATCACATAAGTGTACATATAAGAATAGCATCTATTGGATGTCGGGTAGGGAGGGAGGGGGAAGGGGGAGGGGCGAGGGGGAGGAGGGGACGGATATATGCATACACAAAAGGTGCAATGCGCACCCTCCGAGAGAGGGACATGCTTGGGACTGGGACTTGGGGGGAAGGGGGGCAAGGGCATCATACGTAACCTAAACACCTGTACCCCTATAAACAACAAACAATAATAAAAACAAAACAAAACAAAAAAAAACCTTTTAATCAGTTTTATTACAGTTTTAAGAATCTTTTAACATGTACCATCCCACTCTTATTCAGCTGTGGAATAGGGAACCAGATGAAAACAGGTTAAGTGTCAAGTGGGAAAACAATGTAGCAGTTTAATAGTACTTGTCCACAGGGCCAAATCAGAAGAACAAGGACAAGTAGTTGAAGAGAAGGAAAGTGATTTATTGTTATTTTGCAAATAACAACGATAACAAAACTCTCAGGAAAGAAGATAAATTGAAAGTCCAAAGGTAGTTCAGGGTCAGTTTATGCCTTGACCTGCCCCAAGACAGGTGGCCCTTCCTTTAAAAGCCCATGGTCTCTATTAGTTGGAGAAATGAATTTGAGGCAGCTTCTCCCATTCTCCTGACAAGACATCTTTCTTTCATTCACATTACAAAATTCCTTTCTTCCTTGGAAATCCTCATTGCCCCAATAATTGGATCTTTGTGTGACAAGAAACTGGACCTAAGCTGGAAAG
Organism: Indri indri; assembly: GCA_004363605.1. NCBI lineage: Eukaryota > Metazoa > Chordata > Mammalia > Primates > Indriidae > Indri > Indri indri. The sequence goes on from RJWJ010031775.1 coordinate 824, forward strand.
CCCCTCGCAGTTTTTATAACGATATTTGCAGTGGACATCCTTGCATTATTCTCAAGCTACTAAAGAAATTTTCAGTTTTCACTAATGGTGAAAAAAACTATGAATTTAGCTATGGTTTTTCACAGATGCCCATCCTCAGCTTGAAGAATTATTTAATTATTCATAGTTTTCTGAGTGTACTTATTTTACATGGATATTGAGCGATTCCACGTTTCTCTGTGACTACCGAAATGATCACATAACTTCTTTATTTTGTTAACATGGTGAATTACATCATTGCTTTTCTTTTTTTTGTTTACATAATAATTAATTAGCTTAGATAATTATAACAACAAACATAGGTTTAGAGAGAAGTAGCTGACTTCTAGCAAACTCAAAACTCAGCTGACGAGAGGAGAGGGGCTGCTAGGAGGCAAGCTCCCCTTCCTGTAGCATCGGCCACAAGGAGAGTGGCAGTGAGCTCATCAGGTCCGCACAGGAAAGTAGATTGAGAGCTTCTGCTACTGTATTCCTATTTTATAGGCGGTGGAACAAAGGCCTCTTAAGAGTTAAGTATCCAGAAGGACCAGTAACCAAGTCTGAGTACTGCTTGGGAAGGGGCAGACCTGTTTCACCCCAAAAGTTGTCTCTTTACCACCACGTGCTGCTCTAAAGACTTTATAGCATCAAGTAATGTATTTTGTTTGTTTGTTTTCACCTGTGGCCTTTGTTTTCTCTCGTGAAGCCAGTGGAATGTCTGCATCAACTACACATGATTCAGACTCCGGGGGGAGCAAACTATTGGTATTTATTTGATCCTCTTAGGACTTGAGAGTGTCATGTTCTCAGTTATATCTAAATCTACTACCACTATCCCTAAAGATGTTCTTTCAGAGTATAATGTCATCCCTGCCCAGTGTTCTCTGCTGAGCAAATCCCAGCCAATCTGCTCAAAGAACCTTTATAAGGCACATAAGCACCTGATCCATTTGATTTCAGGGACGTCCCAGGTCAAATTTGTTCTATGCTGAAGATACGGGTACACATTACCTTTTTAAGGTACAGAGAAGTTCTGGCCCAAAAGAGATGTCATGTACACAGTCACTGAGAGTCTTCTCCACTTCCCTTCAACTGAAGGCTCTGGCTAATTGGATGCGGAGTCCAGGGCAAGGGACAGACACTTATAGCAGCCAGAGGGTTGAGATATCTGTCAGACTGACATGCCTTGTCTATGATGCAGTGAATATTTTTAAATGAGGGACTTATTCCAAAAGGCTACGTATGAGAGCTTGAAGGGATTGCCTTAAATTAAAGATGGACAAACAGGTGTCCCAGTCCAGGAATCAAAAATGCCTGAGTTTCTCCAACGCCCTGCCTTCAACATCCTGCATAACCCTGGACGTATTTCCTTTTTTGTAAAATGAGACTCACAGTATCAGATTCAGAGACTTGTTGTAAGCAATAAGAGAAAATGCTCACCAAGCACATAGCATAGATCTGGCCCAAAGCATACCTTAAGCATACATGCTCAAGTCTATATTCTCAAGAATTAAGGACCAGATAAAAATGATTATAGGAGCAAGTTCAGAAAAGCAGAAGAAAATGAAGCAGAGGGCCAGGATACCTGTGCAGCTGGTGATTCTCTAGCTGGAACCAGCTCAATGTCTTTGGGCAGAGCTCTGTGTTGGGAAGCATACTAAGTGAAACAACAGAATACTTCTGTGGCTTTTATTCTTTTATTTATTTTTGTTGAGACAGAATCCACATACCATAAAATCTGTCATTTTAAAGTGTACAATTCTATGATTTTTATTGTATTGTAATGGCTGTGCAACCTTCTTCATTATCTAATTCCAGAATATTTTTATCATCCTAAAAAGAAACCTATACACATTAATAGTTACTCCCCATTTTCTTTGCCCCCCTTCCCACCCCAAGTCTTAGCAACCACTGAGCTATTTTCTGTCTTTGTGGATTTTCTTTTCTGGATTTTTATATAAATAAAGCATGAAATGTGTGACCTCTTGTTTTGGCTTCTTTTAATTCTTTTCAATTGATTCTTATATTAATGTAATATATTAATGGTTCAACATGTATTATTAATATATATATTTATTTCTTTTTAAGGCTGAGTAATATTTTATTATATGGATGTACCATATTTTATTTATCTATTCATCAGTTGATAGACATTTAGAATGCTTCCACTTTTTGGACATCATCAGCTTTCATTAAAAAAGCATCATTAAAGGACTCACTTGACATCATTTGTCATATATTTAAAATAAATCCCATTATCAGCACTTGTGTATATTTTTTTCTTCAGTCATATTTATTTGCAGGGGAGAAGGAATAGACAAAAGGCATATTGAGATTCAGTCAAAGATCAGCTGAGATATGATGAGAACAGATGGGGTAAAAGAGTTGAGTATAAGGCAAGTAACTAAAGTAAGGTGGTATATGAATTATGAAAGAGATAAAGGATAGTGGAAATGAGGTGAGATCAGCAGATTAAATGTATCTCATTGCATCAAAGTGTTGTTGAAATAAGAATGAGGAAAAGTGAGCTAGTAAAAATATAAATAAACACGTCAGAAACAATGCTCATCAGGTTCAGGATATTGATCATCTCTGGAAAGAGGGTAGGAAATGCCGTTTAGGTGGTGATATGTGACTCAATTGTATTGATGCTTCCCTCAGGAAACAGAATGATAGGAAACATGAATTTTTACTCATTACGCTTTATTTCTTTTTTGTATATATTTTGTTGTAGAATACATTTGGCAAAAAAAGATAACTGAACATATTCCTGATTAGTACTTGGCAAACCAGTTAGTTTAACAGGACGCATAGCATTTTGATATTCTGAGTAAAAGTATCTCCTCGTGTGTTTCGATTTCTTTAACAAATGTTTCTTCAGATTATTCTATGCTTTGAGAACTATGATTGGAATTCAGGAGAAGGGAATGATCATAAAGACAACGACCATAAAGATGCAGCCCTGTTTATTACATTCGAGTATATAATCTGTGTGTAAATATGATCTTCGTACAATTTTTAAACTTAATGTAATAGCATGCCCAACATTTATATGTGTAATGTTAATTAAAGCATTTCTTCTTGATAAAATATTGTGACATTTCTATTTTGAATATTTTTATAAACTGTGAAAGTAATTATAATATAAAGTAAAATTTATATATCTAACGTAATTATATTTTTAGAAAGAAAATTAAGAGTGGTGAAGAGTGGTGCACCAAAAAATTAATGTTTAACTTGGGGTGCTAGGATTATAGGTATTGTCCCTCTTTTTTGCATTAATTAATTTTACATAACGAGAAAGTAAAAGTCAAAATGTATGTAATTTAAATTAAGCTCTGTATTAAAGATATTTAAGAATAGGTAACTTCTTGGAGTCAAGAAATTATTGAAGAAGGCTATGATCTCCTTCTCTAGGAAGGACTATCCTTCTCATCCTCTGTCTTTCTAAACAGGGAATAAATCATCAGTGCATAGCTGGTTTTCTTTCCTTTTTCTTAGCAAGCCTCACTCCTTACAGGGCTTACAGTACTATAAGCCCTGTCCTGCCTACCACTCTCAAACATACTCCTTTCCCCTTGGATCACGGAAGTGCCTTCTGGAAGTCCTTGTAATCTCCATGGGATGGTCAAGAGTAAATGTAAGAGACAGTATTAATTTTGTTTTCAATTCCCTTTCCTTAAAAACTATAGGATAAGCTGTCCAATTTTTCTCAGGCAAGAAATGGAGTCCCAATGTACGTTCTCCCCGACTTTATTGTCCCTTTTCTCTGTCACACAAGGGAGAACAAGGTAAATCCCAATCTCTGATGCTGTAAGAGGCACTACCCTACTGTTTGACAAAGAGAAGATGTTTTAACACTGCCATCTCCTGACCACACTAGATATGCCAGCTCCCCTGAGAATTCAGCAAGAAGCTAACCCTGAGAAATGGCACCTGTTCCTCTGGCCCTGAACCTCCATCTTATCCCTAGGGAGTAAACAGTGTCTCTCAGGATTTGACACAGGCCGATAAAAGTTTGGTCATCAGGGAAAATTATGTTACAAAATGCAAATCTTCCACAGCTGGGACCATCAAAGAGCAACCTTCCCCCTGTGCCAGTCACTTCCCACTGCTGCTTCTGGATACTGAGTAAGTTGTAGTTAGGGAAGTGTACAAGGTCAGGTGACAGTTAAATGGTATATCTTGCAGTACAAACACAAGTACAGCCAGTTAATGTAGACTTCAGAAAAAATCCAAATCATAAAAGTGAAGAGTATAAATATATTTTTCACAGAGTCTGAATTTGAAGGTCTATGAACTACAATTCAAGAACAATGATACATTGGACAATCTTCTTTGGAAGAATGAGATATTAAGGGTAGTTAGCATCATGTCATTGGAGAAGTAATTTAAAACTTGCAAATGTTTTACTTGAAAGAAAGGAGAACAATGAGTGGTGCAGGGAAGTTCGAACTTTCCCTCTGAAGATTGGAGTCTAAGTCTGTTTAGATGAATTGACAACAGAAAAATTAACAGGAAAAAAAGGCATGCAACTTTATTAACATGTGTAAGCATGGGAAATCACAAGAGTATGATTCACCTATGACCAGATGAGGTGCAGAGTCTTATGTACCCTTTTTCATAGGGGAGAGGGGAGATCGAATGAGACCTGAGAACAGATAATAGTGTGAAGTTCATCGGGGCTCTGGGTGTGGTGTTTAATTCTCAGTCTCTTCCCCTGTGATATGAGTCTTAATCTTCTCTGGTTAATTAAATTTCTGGGAAGGGAATTGAAGTCAATTGTGTTCCTCTTTGTGGGTCCAGTTTCTAGGCAGATAAGGGAACTTCAGAGAATAGCCTCATCCCGTGTTTTGGGAAAGGCAGAGAACTGAAAGACAGGAAGGGGTAAGGGAAAGTCAGAGAGACCTTGAGCCTCCTTCTTGAGTTCAGCAAGTCAAAGCACGGTATTTAGGGGTATCATTTTTCTGAGCCCCAACAGTAGAATAATTTCCAAAACACTCCAGGTTTAACATCTGTGATTATTATGGTCATGATGGGGGGAGCAAGGAAGAACCAGAATAATATTTGGATGTGATGACTTGAATTACGGAGAAATATTTAGAAATGCTTAGGACAACAACATTTACAACATTTATAGATCACCGTGATTTAGACAACTAATCACTTCGGTAACCTTTCTGCTGTCACTTAAAAAAATCATGGATGCAATACTGTTATCAGCCCTACTATTGACTGTATAGATTTTTGCTGGTATATAGTTAATGGAAAGTGTGACCTGTCCCCAGCCACGGCCTTTACACTGCAGTGAGAATTTTGTTTTGGAGACTTCTTTTCTATCTCTGCTGCTCCCTGGGCAGTTCCACCTGAATGTACCTGTTTGTCAATTATTCTCCATGGAATTTCTTGGACAATTCTCAGAGATATCTATCCCCTCATATTTTTCTTGTTTGAACTTTTTCAGAAAATAAAAAAATAGAATTTTCTACTTCTCTTCAGCAGTAAGTAGCCTGATTTCTATAAAAGGGTTATGTCTGCTAACATTGTGTTCATATGGAAACCTAGGCTTCCAAGCTCATTCACTTCTTACCCCTAACCACTTCAACATCAACTTCATGGATCTCCTGGTGATACCACCCAACGTATCTCTTCTCCTATACCAGGTATTCTTAAATCCCCTTAATTTTATTAAATAATAATTTTAATGTCCTTAGCCTCCAATGTGTGGAAAAGAGCATGGTACCTGGGGCTTGGGCTACTTAGCTGAACTGAACAATTTTTGTGAAAGACTTGTCTCCTGAGTCAGAATTGCATGATCATGCACCAAAGTTATGTGTCTGCCATTGTCTGCTGGGTGGAGTCTGGGTCTTGCAGCAATATCATGTTTGAAAACCTGGGAGTAAAGATAGATTCTGGTGTTTTTCTGTCTAAATTATCCCTCCAAATGTGTGTCTCTGTGTTATTTTCTGCTTTTCATGAACAGACTAGAAGACGAAAGAGAAGATGGAGTGGGGGGAGTAAGGAGAGCAGCACTAAGCAGGCTGATCTTCTTGGCCCCATCACAGGAATGGTGTCCAAATAGTCAATTTTCACACCGTGGATATCCCTGGGTGTGGGTGGATGATTTTGCTGAAGTGCATACTGGTGAATCTTTCTAAGGGTCTCTCTATTGGCATTTTTCCTTCATTTAAAACAGTGATAAATAAGCTGATAGAGTTGATTCTCCTAATTCATTTACCTTTGCAACTGGACAAGCACAGGATACATAAAAGTACAGAGAACCACAGTTTGGCAAGCTCTGTTCCCTTTCTAGGAAGGTCTCTGAACTGCTATGCCTATTACGAATGACACCGTGTTCATGCCCTCTGTGCCGACATTTATTGGGATCCCTGGTCTGGAACCCGTACAGTGTTGGATTGGGATTCCCTTCTGTGTTATGTACATCGTAGCTTTGATTGGAAATTCTCTACTTTTGATCATTATCAAATATGAGCCCAGCCTCCACGAGCCCATGTATATCTTCCTGGCCATGTTAGGAGCCACAGACATTGCACTTAGCACCAGCATTGTGCCTAAGATGCTTGGAATTTTTTGGTTCCACTTGCCAGAGATCTATTTTGATGCCTGCCTCTTTCAGATGTGGCTCATCCACACATTTCAGGGTATTGAATCAGGAGTCCTGCTGGCCATGGCTCTGGACCGCTACGTAGCTATCTGTTATCCTCTGAGGCATGCCACCATATTCACGCGACAGCTAGTCACTCGCATTGGAGTCGGAGTGACATTGCGGCCTGCTATTCTGGTAATCCCATGCCTATTGCTCATAAAGTGCCATCTGAAACTTTGCCGAACCAAGTTAATATCCCACACTTACTGCGAGCACATGGCCCTTGTGAAGCTTGCCACTGGAGATGTTTACATCAATAGGTTCTATGGTCTCCTTGGAGCTTTTGTTGTTGGTGGACTTGACTTCATTTTCATCACTCTCTCCTATACACAAATATTTATCACCGTCTTCCACCTGCCCCAGAAAGAGGCACGACTTAAGGCATTTAATACATGTATTCCCCATGTATGTGTCTTCTTCCAATTCTATGCCCTTGCTTTTTTCTCATTTTTTACTCATAGATCTGGATCTTATATCCCATCATATATTCACATCATCTTGCCCAGCCTTTACCTACTGGTCCCACCATTCCTCAACCCCTTTGTCTATGGCATAAAGACCAAGCGCATTCAAGATAAGGTAGTAAAAATGTTCTGTTCCGAACAGCAAGCTTGACATTTGATTGAAATAGTTCTTTCTACAAATGTAATGGTTCATCTGTCAGACCTACGTGATCTGTAAATTCAGTTAATGCTTTTGGGTATCATCATGATTGATGAATAAATTAAGTAATACACGCACAAACACATACATACACAATCACACACATATGTATGTTCATAGCTGTCCAACCATTTTTTTGCTGGCTATATTAATAGAAATAAAATTGTAGTATAAAATGATTGTCCTATTAATTTTTGATAGATATTGTCATTTCATCTAAGACAATTTCACTAGTTCAAACTTCCATACACAAAATTCAAGCACCTGTTTCTCCATGTTATATTACCAAACTTTAAAAAGAAAAATTAAAAATTATGAGTCAATAATTTCATCATTTAAAATCACATGGTTTTATTTTGAGTTATTTCTAATTCATATTGGATTTTGCTTTTGTGCAAAAAGTGAATTACACAGCTTATTTTTTTGCTAAATGAAACTTGTGTTAAGCAATGTATTATTTTTACTTGTTATGCTACTTTTATCACTTAATATGCTACCAGAGCTGTGTGTGTTTATTCTTGTTTTATTTTCTGACTGTTCTGGTCACTGTGCTTTACTTGTTTAATTATTAAAAGTTCATAGAATATTTTGATGTGATAAACATCAAGTATTGCATCATTTTTGACACTTTTAAATTGCAGATAACTATCTGGGGCCAAACAAAATTGTTTGTCTATCGATAGCTTATTTTTCCAAAATTTACCCTGAAGAAAAATTTAAAAATTAAATAAGAAAGATTAATATAAACCAGTACTCCCTAGGATGTGTTTTTAGCTCTTGTTAATGTTTATAGGTATTTTCGGAGAATACAAAAGTACTCATTTTAAACCATATTAGACCACTTTAATAAAATTTCCTCCAATAAGCTTCTCATAAGAAAAACCTATCCTCCCTTTTACATGTTTTCTGTAATGATGTCCCTCCATCATCATGATTCGACCCTATTTTTCGCCACATCACACAAGAATTACTGACTTGGAATAAAATCATCATTTACCTATCAGAATTTGGATAATTCATTTCCTTGAGCCATTTCTTTTCTTAAAATAGAAATTATACCTTTCCTTTCTGTTTGCTTTCCACAAATACCCACCACTTGACCAGTGCAGATGGATGCTATCAAAAGAGGTAGATAAGCGAAAGCACTTTGTAACCTGCAAACTATGATTCAGAGATTTCTCCTATCTAACCATTATTCAACTAGCCATCTTTCATTTGCCATGCTCAGCGTCCAGAATAGCAAAACAAATAAGTTTTTCATGCCAAATTCAGTTGTTTGATATACTTAGGCCACAGCCTTGGGCTTTCACTTAATTAGTTTTCATAGTGAATTTTAAAGAATAATAAATTCTTCACATTTTCCTTTTAATATTAGAATCAGTTTCTTGTTTCTGTTTCCCTGGATTCTACATTAAACCTCTACAGTAAGTTCCTAGGGAGTTTTACCCCATATGCAAAAGTCATTTACTTTTACCACCCTGTATGTTGTTTTGTGATTAAGAAGTAAATGAAAAAGCAGTACAGATTTGTGCTGTAATAAACAGTAAGATTAGATGATTAAAAGGAAAACTGATTTTATAAATAAAGCAATCATCCAAAACACAATTGGGAGACTTCTACAATTTCCACCATGGCATAACATTTTATGTTAAAAAATTTTTTTTTGAAATGATCAACCAATTAGACACACAGAGAAAGACAGACAGCATTTAAACCACTGAATTGCTTTTTCAAATGAACAGTAACTGTGAAGATCCAGAAAGAGAAACAGTATATTATTGAATCAAGACTATGAAGAAGGGTATTATGAGGGTACATACATTATGGTTACACTTTATGTCTTTGCCTCACCCAAGTGTGGGTTAAAGGCTTGCCCTTCCCCCCTAAAAAAACCACAAAACAAGCCTTTGGAGCATGTTCAAATAGCAAATAGGTCTGGGCTAGACTAGAAGAGAACTAATAGGGCATACTTCTAATTATCTTTACATAATATTCAAGTTAAAAATAAAATAGAATACAGTTTTGGAAGAGTGAATAAAAGAAAAGACACATGTAAAAAAAAAACTATGAAGTAAGTAAATATTTCCAATGGTAATTGTAGATTTGTAAAATGTTGCATATGATCACTCTCAAATCTAGTTTTCCATATTTTAAGTCTATGTTATTAAGTATGACATCTTGGAGTTGTTTTTTTCCTAATTAAGCTGAAATGTTTATCTTAGAAAATATCTTTTTAATTACTATATATTTAATTTTTACTTTCAAATACTATGTTAATATAGCTACATTATTATATAGTTGTATTAGTATATTAATATTTTACACATAGCTAATATATTATAGGCTGTTCTGTTTTATGTTTGCATATCCTTCCTTCCTTTCTTTCTTCTTTCTCTTTTTTTAACCAAACTTTCTATTTTATTTCTATTTTTTAACCTTTAAATTTCTATTTTACTGTAACATTTTTGTGCTTTTCTTTCAAGCAGTATACATGTGCGAGTTGTTTGTTATCCACTCTGAATTTATTTATTTATTTTTAAAGATACAGGGTCTTGCTCTGACTCCTAGGCTACAGTGCAGTGGTGTCATCACAGTTCACTGCAGCCTCGAACTCTTGGGCTCAAGTGATTCTCTCACCTCAGCCTCCAGAGTAGCTGGAACTACAGACATGTGCCTTCACTCCTGTGTAATTTGTTGTTGTTGTTGTTTTTTAAGACATAGGGTCTCACTATGTTGTCCAGGCTGGTCTCAAACTGCTGGCCTCAATCAATCCTCCCACCTTAGCCTTCCAAAGTGTTAGGATTACAGGCATGAGGCACTGGGCCTGACCTACTCTGAATTTTTTGTCTTTTAATTAGAGAATTGAGTTCATTAAATCTTAGATAAATTATCCATCTATTGATGGCTTTTTATATCTCCACATCTTTTATCTCCTCTTTTCTTTAACTTCTTTCAAATTATTATGTGTAAACTTTTCCTTAAAGTACATCATACAATTAGAAAAATGTAACAATATTAAAGTACACTTTTATACCTTGATGAATTTTCATTTAACGAGCACATTTAGGCAAAAAGGCATTCAGGTCATGAAAGATAACATGGCCAGTAAGCTAAAAATTCCCCTTCACTTTCTCCTTCTTGTCTCTACCCACCGTGGGTAACTGCTATCTCGATTTCTCATACCACAGACAAGTTTGGCTTGTTCTGAAATGTACACGAATCCAATATTACAGCAAATACTCATTTATGTCTGGCACAACTTTACACTTGTGAGATTCATCTATACTTTTGCCCACAAAAATAAGTTGTTCCTTCTTATTGTGTTATAATATTTAATTATGAGAATATACCACAATTTATTTATTCTATGTTCATTTTGTGGGGAGCTAGTTATACCAAATATTTTGCTACTGAAAATAGTGTTGTTATGGGCATTATTTTACATGTTATTGGTAATATATGCTTGTAATTGGAGGAGTATATGTATAGGATTAAAATTGCCAGATTATATGATATCCATATGTTTGCCTTTAGTACTGTGGTCCCCAACACCTGGGCCAGCACCAGTACTGGTCCATGGCCTGTCAGGGGCCAGGCCAAAGCTCTGCCACCCCCCACCACCCCCTACCCTGGGTCTGTGAGAAAATTGTCTTCCATGAAATTGAGGAAGTGGTGAGGTGGGGGGGACACAGCAGGAGGTGAGCGGCTGGGGAGCGAGGGAAGCGGAAGCGTCACCTGTGTTTGTAGCCCCTCTCCATCAGTCGCATCACCACCTGAGCCCCACCTTCCCCCACCACCCCACTGGCTGTGGAAAAATTGTTTTCCATGAAACCGATCCCTGGTGTCAAAAAGGTTGGGGACTGCTGCTTTAGTAGATCCTTATAGACATTTTTTTCTCTGGAAACTTATTTTGGAACAAAGTTATTTTACCCATTTATAGCACTGCAATTGTTTTTTAATTTTTTTCATTTATACATAATATTTGTGGATATTTATGGGGGAATTGTGATGTTTTGATACATGTATACAATGTGTAATGAATGAATCTGCTATTACATGAAAGATATCCATCACCTTGAATATTTATCATTTCTTTGTGTTTGGTATATTTCAAATATTCTCTAGTAGTTTTCTGAAATATGCAATATATTGTTGTTAACTGTAGTCACCCTACTGCGATACTGAACACTAGAACTCAGGGTGTTGGGGTGGGATAAAAAGAGGTTGGTTAATGGGTACAAACATGCAGATAGAAGGAATAAGCTCTAGCACAGCAGTTTTTGAGTATTCTAGTTGGCCCATATCCTTGCCAGCATTTTGCATCATTAATCTTTCATTTTCTTGCATGTTTGCAGTAACATCACAATGGGAATTTAAATATTTTTAATCTTTCCAAGGGTAAGAAATAATGTGCATCCTTTCTCATATTCTCTTGGCCTAAACCAAATCACATGGTCACAACCAGGGCAGGAGTGAAAGGGAAATACGGTCTCCGGATGAGCAAATACAAGGTGAACGTGAAGTACAGGCTGGTAGAGGTGGAGAGGAATCTACCATGGGAACAAAGGCAGTTATAATTCATACTGCGGACAGTTAAAATCTCTTACACAGTGCACAGAATATATTAATAAGACATATTCCACACTATGAAGAAACTTCAGTACTTTTTGAAAAGATGCCACACATCAAAATAATGAGAGTGTAAAATATGACTTTGATAGATGTTATCAGAACTGTAGAAAATACCTAGGGCCTTAAAAGAATAAGGTCGCATTCAACATTGAGGTTAAGGTTTTTGGGGAAATAATTAAGTATTTGGGATGGTCTTTGGAAAATGGATTGTGCTTTTTTATTTATTTATTTTTTTTCAGAGGAGATATTTTCTCCGAAGGGCATTTCTGAAATAAGAATTCAGGCAAAGGCATCAAAGAATAACAAAGGAGTGCATGCTGTTCAACAAAAAGCAATAAAATTTAGAACTCAAGATGAAAGAGTGTATATTGATGTAGAAATAAAAATGTCGTAATGTAGAATGCTTCACTAAGAAGAGATATAGTAGATAGCAAATCAACTTCGGAGTCAAGCACACCTGGTTTTTTGTTGTTGTTTTGTTTTTTATTTCAGCATATTATGGGGGTACAGATGTTTAGGTTACGTATGTTGCCGTTGCATCCCCCTCGCAAGGCTGAGCTTCAACCGTGTCCATCCCCCGGATGGTGCGCATCACACTCTTTAAGCACACCTGGTTTTGAATGACGGCAGTTCCGCTAAGTGCAGTATGATGCTGAGAAAGTTATTAACCAAGGGACATTTGAGGCAATTAAATCGAATGAATGGAAAATAAAGCTCACTGTAGAGGCTCATAATAAATGCTATGTTCTCACCAATCCTTTTTTTCTGCCTTTTATATCCTCAAAATTCTTGGATCCACAGGAATGTTATTATTTTGGATGAAATTATTTTGTTAATTTATTCGTTTAATGTAGATTAATTTATTCGTTAATTTATTCGTTTAAAGTAGATATTCTAAATGCAAGAGTAAGGAGAGAACTATAAGTAATGTTGGCCTAATTTCTACCCAACCATCCAAGACAGTGCTTTCTGAACCAGATAAATTTACTATTTGTATTTTTCTCACTCATTAATAGCAACATTTTTCAAAACAAATTTAGATAAATAATAATAAATAACTATAATGCTTTAGGGGCTGTAATAAGTGATGATGAAGATATACAGATGGATTGGATATGGCTTCGAGATTCAATACCCTCTACTAAACATCAAAAGATAACACAAACATATGTAAGAGTAAATGTGGGGAGGAGGGGATAAAGTGGGGATGGTTAATGGGTGCAAAAATGTAGTTAGATAGAATGAAAAATGTGTGATAGCACAACAAAGTGACTATAATCAACAATAAGTTAGTATATACTTTAAAATAACTAAAAGACTGGAATTGAAATGTTCCTAACACAAAGAAATAATAAATGCCTGAGGTGATGGATATGTCAATTACCATGATTTGATTAATTCACATTGTTTGCCTATAAATATATACAACTATTATGTACCCACAATAATAAAAATATTTAAAAATGCCATAGATTCACCACACTAGACATGTAATTAGCATCTCTTTCTCTCATATTCTCTCTCTCTCTCTCACACACACACACACACACACACACACACACACACACAACACACACATATAAACCAAACTCTCCCAAGTTAACAGGTTCAGAAAAGAAGATCTGTGAAGAAACTCTTCTTAAACTACACACTGTGATGGGTGATTTGTGTAGACAAATTATATTACAAGTGTTGCATATCAGACAGTAGATGCCAGTTCTATTTCTTCTCATTTCTTTGGCATTACTTTAGTTTTGAAGTGGAAGGAATGAGGAGAGCCAAGAAGAGAATTCCCCATCAAATTTCAGTTTAGCAATGCTCTCTCAGTCCCCTTACAAAAGGATTGGACACATTGTCTTATTAATAAGAATGTGAATCATACCACCGCCTTTTCCAAGAAAGGCACATGATCTCTTATTACAACGTAAGCAAGGCAGGAAAATTACTAGATTTGCTTTTAGGTTATACTTGTAGAAAATTGAGCTTTCTCTTATTACAGGAGTAACTTGCCTTGAATTCCATCATAAAGAACTTAAGGGAGAACAAATGGAAACACACTATAAATAGATAGAAAACCACTAATTCTTTGTTCAAGCCAGGGCAATTATATTGTTTATCCTAATAAAAGGTGTTCTCCTCATTTCTAAAGAGAACAGTTAAAAATAAAAAGTAAAAATCAACTTGACACTGTAAAATATAGTTGTGTGTATATTTGCTTGTGTGTACACAGACACACAGTCTACCCTCCTCATTCCTAGCAATTGTATTCTGCAAAGTCTCTGCGAACACTGAGAGCCATTTCTCCTTAAGAGAAATACAGAATTAAGTTCCTGTGAGCCTCAGATCGCTTTTTCATCAACCACTTAATGCATAACCATTTTGTGTGTGTTTCTGTTTAAAGACACATTTTTAATATATATTTCTTATACTTAATTAGTTATGTGCTATTTCTTTAGAGTAAGAGATCAGCAGACAAGGCTTAATATTTTCCTTTGCCTGGTTAATGTGTCCATAAGTCTCTTTGGATTTCATTCTCACAACAATGCTGTCCACTGCTACATTTTTGTACTCAGTTGCCATCTCATGAATCTACAAATTTGGCTACTTTTCTAATTTTTCCATAGCTGTACTACACACTCTACACTTCACTTTTGACTTTACTTTGGCACTTTCTGGAGCAGCCTCGGGTACAGATTGGCAAATTCCCTCTTCCTTTTTATGATGTACATTGTCGTTGATTCATTAACATCGAACTCATTGCCAACTACACTGTAACTCATGCCTGAAGGAACCTTATCTAAGACATGCACGTTCTCTGCAAAGTACATCACAACCTTGTTCTTAGGAACACTAGACAGCACATCAGCACTATGACTGGGGTCATGTAAACAGTAAAATCACCAAGAAAAAGCACAAAAGTGGGAAAATCATGGCATTAAATAGACCACAAAAGGATGCTTGTCTACAGTACAGTAAATGAAATGAGAGACACTGGAGTGTCTCCTTGTTGTCCTCAGCTGAGAATGTGCACTATGGCAACTCAAATGTTTAACTTTTCTGTGCATGTCAAGTAATAGTTGTGAAAGCACTGTGGGTATTGATTTTGGTATCATAAATAAATTTTACTGTGTAGGCAATGTCACAAATATAGAATCTGTGAATAATGATGATTAATTATATATACATATATGTATACAAATGCACATATATATGCACATATATATACACATATGCATATATATATATCCATACATGCACACATAATAAAATAAGAAATAGCTAATTTCTAATTATGTTATCAAATAAGTTATAAATTAATTAAATTATTACTACTAGAGCACAGCATTTTGACTCGGACATTGTATGAATCAGATTTATTCAAACTTTCTTCTTTTCATAATTACACAGGAGCTCATTTCAACCTATTGTGTCTTTCAGTTGGTTTTAACAGCAAAGTAATAGAGGGAGAACCTTATAATATGGTATTTTATATAAAGGCTTGAATATTGGAAAACTCACTCTTTTAGAAAATTTAAGTAGAGAAACTTAAAACAATGAAAAAAAAAAAGAAATACAAAGAACAACAACAACAACAAAAAAAAACCTTACATGAAATTTAAATTTCCCCAAACCCACTTGACTATTAAAAAAAGAACAACACTATTGCCCCTGGATAACTCAGATAGGCACTGTGACCTCAGAATCAGAATTATATTATACATTAAACATTTTGTTTAACATAAACCTCGGTGTGTCTATATGACAGGGATGGTTATACATAATTAATTAATATCATATTTGGATGGTAAGTATCCTTCTGCTTTTATTTCTCAAATTTTCCTAATAACAAGAAAAAACCCATTATGTGCTTCTGGACTGTAACTGGTAAAGGCCAATTAGTGGTGATTTGCAAGTAAGATGTTTAGGAAGTGGGCTACAAGGGGTGGGCTAGGACTCTCACAGGGGAGACAGACATTCTGGAATGAAGAGGCAGCTTTACAGGGAGCTAAACAGAAAGAAATCAGTCAAAGGCAAGTAGACAAGGGAAGAGCTGTTTAGGTCAACTGAGCCTGGGGGGTGAGTGGTGACAGCTTAGGAGGGCAAGTGTCACAAACATGAAGTCTCAGTCTTTTGATCAAAAAGAAAATAATAAATTTGTGTTCAGGAATATTTTGAGGATTCACTCACTAAAAGGTATAAGAAAAGGCAATACACCCAATATTAGTATCCACAATTAAATATTTTCACATTCTTTAGACTATTGCTATCAGAACTTTATATACTGATTGTAAATGTGTGACAACTTTCTTTCCACCCACCTGAGGAGCTTAACTGCGCTGAAGCTCTGTTGATAATTGATAGCTCTGCTGTCCCAGTCAGCACTAGCTAGCACATGGCCATGGTGAAGTGACAACATAAAAAAAATCTTAAGGTTTTTATTTTTGATTTTTCAATAAAATGGATCAATATCTTCTTAAAAAGCAAGAACCACATCCTTAGATTTGATGACTCAGTTGACCCCCCTAATTTTACACATGAGGAGGATGAGACTTAGAAACGAAATATATGTTCAGAAGATTCTCAATACCGCAGTTCTGTACCCGGGTTACCTACCAATGTCTTACTTAATATTTTGTGCCTTAGCATCCTTTTCTGTAAAATGAAGGGGCTAATCAAACTGTCCTTAAAATTTTGTGTATGCTGACACCAAGATTAAAAGTCAATTGCCAGGTCTTATGAACATTCTAAACTCTCCAGTATTCACCACAATGTACAAATGTGTGTATTTGGGAATAAGAGGTAGAATATGTAGAGATGTGATAACTGCTTCAGTGTTGTTATTCACCAAATCTTTTGCATGAAACATTTAATTCAATCTAAAAACATCATGCATTCTATTAGATGAGACAGAATAGGCTTTGGGGTCAGATTTGCTCAATAAAGGTAGAAAAGACATGAATGACCTTAATAGAGTCAATTTATGACATATAAGAAGAATATATTCAAGCCGGGCACAGTGGCTCACACCTGTAATCCTAGCACTCTGTGAGGCCGAGGAGAGTGGATTGTTTGAGCTCAGGAGTTCAAGACCAGCCTGAGCAAGAGCGAGACCCCGCCTCTACTAAAAATAGAAATAAATTAATTGGACAACTAAAAATATATAGAAAAAATTAGCCGTGCATGGTGGTGCATGCCTGTAGTCCCAGCTACTTGGGAGGCTGAGGCAGGAGGATGGCTTGAGCCCAGGAGTTTGAGGTTCCTGTGAGCTAGGCCGATGCCATGGCACTCTAACCTGGGCAATAGAGTGAGACTGTGTCTGAAAAAATGAAAAAAAAATACATACAAACTGCTTGTCTCATGCATATTAAATGCACACATACAACAGTAATATGCAAAAAAAAACCACACTGAAGTAGAATTCAGAAGGCATAGACTGTACTACAAATTTATTCATTTACTAGCCAACTGCTCATTGACACACTGTTGAATATAATTCGCTTTAGTTAACATTATACTTAATTTTAAATAAAGAAATAAGTACAAGTTTCTCTGCCTATTTCTCTGGCTTTGGAGAACTAAATTAGAAAATGACTATAAATATACCCTTAACCTGTAAAGCAATACAAAAAAATTATTATTGATACAAATCATTTATGTATTAGGCATTTCTCTGAAAACTACTCCCTTACCTTCCTTAAAACACAATTAATTTCAGGATTTTTTAGTGAACCATCTCTTGATCCTGCTACGGATTTGTTGGGTCTTGACACTGTAGATGATTGGGTTCATTAAGGGTGGGAAAAGGACATAGACGTTGCCCATGAGGACGTGGACCACAGGAGAGAGGTGCTTCCCAAAGCGGTGCACCATGGTCAGACCGATGATTGGGATGTAGAAAACCAGGACTGCACAAATGTGAGAGACACAGGTCTGCAAGGACTTGAGCCGCTCCTCCCGGGATGCGATAGCCAAAACAGAATGCAGGATCAGAATGTAGGATATGAGAATTAGCACAGCATCAGACAAAAGCGTACAAATCACCAGAGCCAAGGCATAGAAACTGTTGAAGCGGATGTCAGAGCAGGCTAGTCTCAGCAGGTCTTGGTGTAGGCAGAAAGAGTGAGAGAGGACGTGGGAATGGCAGTAATGAAAAAACTTTAGGC
>RJWJ010031776.1:0-18978 GCA_004363605.1 Indri indri
GTATTAAATGCTGCTCTGGTCCTTCCTAACAGATCTATAAACTGAGACTTGAACAGATCAAACTGTTCCCAAGCACTTTAGTTGTGTCCCAGAATAAAGATCAAATTTTTTTTATAGAAATACGAACAAAAAAGATGCAGCACCCAATAAGGCAAAATTCACAATGTCTGGCATTCGATCAGAAATTACCAGGCATGCAAAGAAGCAGGACAATGCAGCCCTTCGGAAGGAAAAAACCAACCCAGAACTGACATAGATGTTAGAATATTTAAAAAATTATTATAACTATACTCCATTTGTTTAAAAAAGAAAAACTAGAGGAAAGATTGAACATATTTTGTGGAGTATTAGAAGATTTAAAAGGACCCAAATCAAACATCTAGATATTAAAATTATAATATCTGAGATGAAAAATAAACCGGATGGGATTAACAGCTGACTAGACATTGCAGAAGAAAAGATTAGTGAACTTGAAGACATAGGGATAAAAATTATCCAAAACGAAGCACACAGAGAAAAGATCCTCAATAACAAAGCTGAACAGAGCACCAGTGATCTGTGGGGCAACCTCACAGCCTAATATATGGGTAAATGGAGTCTCCAAAGGAGAGAAGAGAAAGGGGGCGAAGAAAACAAAAAAATTAGAAAGAAAAATAGTCGAAGAAATAAATAACTGACATTTTTCAAATTTAATCCAATAATCTCACTGAACTCCAAACACAGAAACATGAAGAAAATGACACCAAGTTATAACATAATCAAATTGCTCAAAATGAATGGTAGAGAGAAAATCGTCAACACAGCCAGAAAAAAGAGACATAATGTGCAAAGGAACAGAGATAAAAGATGACAGCGGATTTCTCATTGGAAACAATGCAAGTGGGACAGTAAAAAACATCTATAAAGTACTGGGGAAACAAAACTGTTGACCTGGAATTCTATACCCGGAAAAAATATCTTTGATTCTTTTCAACATAGTACTGGCAGTCCTAGCCAGAATAATCAGGAAAGAGAAAGAAATAAAGAGCATCCAAATTAGAAAAGTGGAGGTCAAACTATCCCTGTTTGCTGATATGATCTTATATCTAGAAAACTCTAACGACTCCTCCAAAAGACTCCTAGAATTGATAAATAAACTCAGTGACATCTGAGCAGAAACCTAAAGAAGGTAAAGAAGTCAGGCATATCAATATCTTGGAAAAGAGACTTCTAGACAAAAGGAAGGGTCTGTGCAAAGGTCCTGAGGCAGGAATGTGCTTGGTTAACCTAGAAACAGCAAGAAGCCCAGTGCGGCTAGAGCAGTGAGTGAGTGGGTGAGTAGCAGAAGATGAAGTCAGGGTTTGGGCAGGTCAAGGTCAGCTATTGGAAGGACTTTGGCTTTTACAAGCAGGTAATGGACCCCGTCCCTAGGAAGAGGGTCAGGGAATCAATTAGCATTTTCTGCAGATCTACCAGGTGCCTCCTGCCTCAGATGTCAGAAAGTCGGGGGCCTGCTCCGTCCTACTGCTCTGCTGGGCTAACTCCCGAATGGCACCCAGCACCACGGCTGGCACACAGTTGGCACCATGAACTGTTAACTATGATTATCAGGTTGAGGGAGGAGGTGTGGGCAGGATTCCTGGAAAGAGCCATTTGAGCTGGGCTTGGAAGTGTTATTAGTATATTCTAGAACCTTTATGGTTGGAAGCCATAGTTTCTGGTAGAAGCCAGAGGGAACAGTAGGCTATGGGTTCCCTGAGAGCATGGTCCTTGTGTCTCTTGTGACCCTCTATCTGCAGGGCCTGACTTCATGCCTGGCTTATATTAGGCACTCAGTACATGTTTGTTGAGTGAATACATGAACGAAGGAAGGAACACGTGAATGAATGTGTCTGGGGCAGAGCCAGGCACAGAGCCTCCTCTTCTATCCAGGGACTGCCCAGAGTCCTGCAAGACTACGGCTCCTGGGCTCAGAGAAACCAGGATTCAAATCCCAGCCCTAGCCCTTCTCCTGTGAGGCTGCGGAGAGGCTACTTGACTGCTCAAAGTCTCGGTTTTGTCCTCAGCAAAATGGGTGCAATAATAACACCTACTCCACAAGGTGCTGTGAAGATTGAATGAGACAATTAGTGCGAAGTGCCTTGCATGGTGCCAGGCACATAGTGAATCCTAACCCTGGCTTATATTGGGTACCACCAGGTGGGAGGCACTGTGCAAGGGCTTTTCATGGCTTAACTCTAAATTTAAGAGTTACAACAGCCCTATGAAGTAGGTACCATTATCATCAACCCATCTAACAAATGAGAATCCAGAAGCTCAGAGAGGTTCACCAACTTGCCTCAAGCCACACAGCTAGGATGCGCAGAAGCTGGGATTTGAACCAGAGTCTGTGCTTGTAACTGCTGTTCCAGTAGGTCCTCCTCTCTCTCTCTTCCTTCCTCTGACCAGATGGAAGACCGGGCTTTGTTTACTAGGCAAGGACAGCTCTTGGGGAGGAAAATGTGGATCGGACCTTTCCCCTCCCCATGCTGCCGAAGGCTGGAGTCGCACACAGAAACTGGAACCGGAGGGGTGAGGGGATGTGTGCAAGAGAACTCACTGGTGACCGTCCCTCGTCCATGCTGTCCCAGCTGGGCTTGCTGCACCCTCGAAGGAAATCGGGGACACGCCCCACAGCCAGGCTATGCCTGTGCTGGACGAGAGGCGGCCGGGTGTGCTTGTCGAGTGGCTGGGTGGCACCTTGGGGTCCACAGCCTGCTCGCCAAGACGGTCCCTTGCTGGCTGTGACCTGCCTGGGCAGGGAGAGACCAAAGAGGTGCCTTGGGCTGCGTGTCTGGGCGGGTCTCACGGCAGCTGTAATTGCCGGGCACCAAAGCCGGGCTGGGCCTTTCTATGAAGACATTTATAGCCAGCCAGCCTGGGGGACAATTCAAGTGGTTTTCTCTCTTTTGTGTCCCTTTAATAAACGAGAAGAAGAGACATCAAATTAAAGCTGATTCTGGACAAACTTGGCTTTGCTGCGAGGCTCTGGGGAGGTCAGGGGAAGGTTACTCTGCTCACTGACCCTGAGGACTGGAGTTTTTACCACATGCTTTTAAAATGTAGACTCAGATGTCAGGGCTAGTCAGGCCTTTGAAGTCATCCAAACCAACTCGCAGCCTTGTGCAGGGATCCCCTGAACAGTGTCTGGTTGCAGTTTTCTAGGGACGAGGAGCTCACTGCCTTTCAAAGCAACCACACCATTGATAGACAGCTCTCTCCTCAGGGGCCTTGGAAACAGATGGACTTGGGGTAAATCCCAGCTCTGATGCTCACCAGTGTCAACCTCAGACCCTGAGCAGGGGTGTCACCCCTCTGAATTTCAGCTTCCTCCTCTGTCAAATATCATTCATTCCTTTATTCCGTAAACATTTTGTCTCAGGCTGGGCCTCCCAGAAACAGATTTGAGAGGAGGGCTTGAGTGAAGTCCTTGGAAGGTGATCCGGGAGGAACCATGGGGAAGAGGAGACTGAGACAGGGACGGTATCGTGAATTGACACTTTGATTACGTCCTCCCACAAGCGTCCTCGCTCCTGATACCTGTGAACGAGTCTGCGTTTGGGAGCAGGGTCTTTGCGGATGCGGTCAAGGTAAGATAGGTCACGTCAGGTTAGAGTGGGCCCTGAGCCAATGGCAGGTGCCCGTCTAAGATGAGGGGGCGTGGGCACAGAGATGCATGTGGAGGGAGGAGCCGTGTGAAGACAGACACACGTGGGGAATGCCACGCGGTGCTGGAGGGAGACACGGTGATGCCCACACAAGCCGAGGGACGCCAAGGATTGCTGGCAACACCAGCATCAGGAGAGAGGCGCGGAGCAGATCCCCTCTGGGCCCCCAGCAGGAGCCAACCCACTGGCACCTTGATTCTGAACCTGCAGCCTCCTGAACAGAGAGAGAAGAGATTTCTGTCATTTTAAGCCACCCGGTTTGTGGCAGTTCCCTGCGGCAGCCCTGGGAAACTAACAGGGAAGGGCAGACAGCAATACACGGTAAGGCAGTGCGGTGTTCAGCACGTTCCACTGGGGGAAACTGAGGCCTGGTCCCTCCGGGGTGCTCGGGGAGACAGGGTAGAACATGCCTCAGAGTTACCCCAGTCCGGGGGAGGGGCCGGAGTATTTCTCCGCCAGCTTCCACCTGTCCTTGCCCGAAGGCGGCTCCTGGGCAGCACTGACCCCGATGCCTCTGGACAGGGCAGGCTCAGGGGGCCAGAAAAGCCCCCGAGGGAGCATCGCAGGTGCCTGCAGTTGGAAGTGCTGGGAGTTGGGGTGCACAGGAAGGGGGTGCTGATGGCATGTGGGTGGGCCACCAACAGCGTCTGCCAGACCCTGTCTTTATTGAGTGCCTACTGTATGGCACGAGGCACCATTGTACGTACGTGGAGTGCAGCTTCCCAGCCGGCGGGACTGATGCCGCGCCAGGGAGGCAGGTGACCGCCTGGCAAGCCACAGGGCAGCGTGATGCCCAGTGGAGCAGGTGGGGGACACGCAGCGATAGGCAGGTGGCCAGGGTCCCTGAGGGACGTGGGTGGCGTTAGTTTAGCCTGGATGGTCAGAACAGGCTTCTCTGAGGAAGGAGCATCTGGACCTGAACGTTGAGAGAATCCAAAATTCACACATCTGGTGGAACAGCATTCCAGGCTGAGGGAAGAGCCAGTGCGGAGGCCCGGAGGGGATAGACGGCCGCTGTGAAGACGATGTGAGTGAAGGCCGCACGGAGGAGGCTGGGAGGACCTGGCCTCGCTCCCCCCGTGTCGTGCTTTGGTCCCTGCTGCTGCCTTCCAGCCACCAGAGCTGCCAACCCACGTCCTGTTCCCAGGGGTCAGGGGTCGGGTGGGGGGACCCGGACTTCCCCAACCCTGCCCCCCACAAGCCCTTTGACCTTGGACAAGGCATTACCTCTGAACCTTGCTTCCCTGCGCTGTCAAATGGCCGTAATAACCGTGTCCACCTCACGGGACTGGTGTGAAGTTTAAAGCCTGCCTTTTCCCCAGCGGAGGAAAGAAGGGTCCCTAGTGAGCGATGCTGAAGCCCTCTGTGCCTGGAACTCCACTGCTCAACCCCGCAGGAGGCTGGATAAACGTCACATTGTTCTCCATGATAAAGGAGAGTTGCCGGTTGTCCAATTAATTGGAATAATATTGATATATCTTTATACATGTTTAATTCACGAGTTTAAAAAGCAAGCAGACCAGGAAGGTGGACAGTATGGCCCCATTGACTAAAGAGCCGGGCTGGGAGAGGTGAAGTGTTCTGCTCAAGGTCCCACCGGTGAGCGGCAGAGCTGGGCCTGGGACGTGGGTCCCTGTGAACCTGGAGCGCTGGGCGTCTGTGCTGTGCTGAGATACTGTCATTGGCCCTTCAAGCACCTCGGCACCACCCGGGAAAGGAACTTGCCTCTGGAGGCGGAGAGCTGGGAGGGGCAGGAGATGGGGTGGAAACAAGGGTGATCGTGGGGCTCGGAACGTTGTCTGGGGAGTGGGGGCCCAGCCAGGGGAGGCCCCAGCCTCCTGCAGTCTGGGAAGGTGGCACAAAGGGGCCAGGAGGGAGGGGCTGGGTGCCAGGGCCTCCAAGCGCCAGGCCTCCTGCCCAGGTGGGCCCAGCTGCCTCCTGCCGTCTCTGCCAGGCTCCCAGCAGGCACGCTCACCTTCCCGCTGACATCTGCTACCTTGTGTGCTGAGCCAGCCTGAGCTCGGAGCCCTCCCCGGCGGGGCTGGCTGGCAGGCCGCCTCTCTCCCCTCCCGTACTTGGCTCAGCCGCCACGCGGGCACGGTGGTCAGTGTCGCCTGCCTGCATCCTGTATACGCCCCAAGGCGTCAGTCTGCCCCTCCCTACAGGATACTGGGAGTCCCTGAAGCTCCCCAGCAGGTGGCCATTCACCTTTTGCTTGGATGACTCCAGAGATGGGTGGCTCATTACCTTCTGGGGAAGCTTGCTGCAGCCCGGGCAGCTATCGTGGTTGGTGGGGAATGAGCTGGGGCCTTGAGGCAGAACCAGGAGCTTGTGGGAGACTGGAGTTGCTGATGGACACATAGAAAGGGGAGTGAGCCTCAGTTTCCCCATCTGGCTTCCTCTGGCTCAGTGTTTCTTTCACTCCAGGTCAGAAACCATTAGTGAGTGATGGCTTTGAGTCAGTGGGTGGTGACCAGCATTTTTAAAAAGAAACAGAACGGAATAGGATAGAAAGCAGTGTGCATTTCCTGCAGTTCAGGGTAACTGTTTCTTGAAACGTTGGCTGTCGGTGTGGCCGGCATGCCGGGACGGTGGGCACAGAGGGGTCCTTCAGGCCTGGTGGGGGCAGGGGCTCCCGGCTCTGGCGTCTCTCCCTGCACACCGCACACCCGTGCTGTCCAAGCAGGGGCCCCAGGGCGGTGGGAACAGGGAGACCCTCTTGTCTCTCCCCTGTGGTCCTGTGGGCTCTGAGCAGTCCCATAAATCGTCTGCCCGGAGTCAGGGGCATAGAACTCCCTGATTTATGCCCCGCCGGGCCCGCCTCCTCTGCCTCCCTCTCTGGCTTTGTGGGGCTGAGGCCTGGCAGGCTGCTGACTCCAGACAGCCCCTGCGGTTGCTGTGGCGACAGGTTCAGGCTGGGCCATTATCCTCGTTCTCTCTCTGCTTCCCTTCCCCGGGCATCCCCCCCCCCCGCCCATCGCTCCCACGGGGGGGCCTGCCCGGTAAGCCCGGCCCCTCCCGCAGGGCCCCCACGTCCGGTGCATCTGTGACACAGTGAAGAGCTGACTTAGAACATGTCGGGACAAGGCAGGCTGGGGTGTGAACGAGTGCCTGGCCCCAGCATCCCCGCCGACCAGGGTGTGAACGTTGCCCCTCCACTTCCAGTCTGGTCATCACAGCGCCAGACTCGTGGGCTAGTTGTGGAGACCCAGTGAGGGCCACAGGGAAAGTGCCGGGCCCTGTCATCAGCACTCAGACCTGTGCGAGTCTCCGCCACCTCATCTGTGAAGTGGGTACAATGACAACCGTGTCCACTGCTCTCTCCTGAGACCCACGGCGTTGACACGGTTGGTGCTCAGTGAACATGAGAGACTAAATGAAGCTCGTAGGTTATTGTAAAGATTCTCAAATGCAAAGGTAAGCGTGCTGAGTTAAAGAAGGCCACAGATCCTCTTATCCAGGAGTGGGAGATCCATTCCCCCCCACTTGGATCCGGACGGGCCTCAGCGCTCACCTGTAGCCAACAGAACGGAGCAGGAGTGACGCCGCCCGTCCTCCAAGACCAGGACACCAGGACCTCGCTGCTTCCGCTTCGCCCTCTAGGAGCCTCTGGCCACCATGTGAGAAATGTCCCTGAGGACCCTGCCCTGGAGAGGCCACATGAAGTGGCCCTGACCCTGCAGGAAGAGACGCCCCGCCAGCCCCCGGCCCTCGTCCCAGCGGAGACAGAGACCAGCAGCCGCCACCCCCGCCCCCACCGGCCCTGCCCAAACTGCAGATTCATAAACAAATATATAACTGTCACTGTTTTAAGCCAGTTAAGTTTGGGTTGACTTGTTCTGCAGCATGGATTTGTTGGAACAAGACTCAGCCCCGAGCCCCGGGCCCAGCACACCAAGCGCTCGGCGGAGCGGCTGTGGCAGAGTGATGCTCGTAACCGTCGCAGCTGTTGCATTCTTGCTCCCGGAGAGCAAAACAGTGCAGCAGTTCAGCACGGAGGCTCGGGAGGCAGACCGCTCGCCTGCAACCCTGGACAAGTTACTGTCCTCTGGGCCTCGGTTTCCTTGTCTGTGTAAACGCGGCCACGGTCATCAACCCCTCCGTGCAGCGCCTGTGAAGAGCGGGAAGCGCAGCACGCAGGGCCGGGCACAGACTCAGTGCTGCCGCCCCCGTGGGCACGGGCCCCAGCGCCGTCATCTCCGGCTCGATGGCGCAGTGCACCTCTCGTTCCACAGGGCCTTGGACGGGTCCGAGCCGGAAGGGACGCGGCGAGCAGCAGCGTGTGCAAGCCCCCGTCACACACGGGAACGGGCTGCTGACGGAGGCTCTGAGTTATGATGTTTTTATCTTTATAAAGAGCTCTGGGTGGCCCATCTGAAAGCCAAATAAATAAAAATGATGACAATGGAGAAGGGGGAGGAGGAAGGGAAGGAGGAGAAGGCGGAGGAGGGAAATTTGCCTGGTGGAGCTCACCTACGTCACTGCTTCTAGAAACAGCCCAAGGGCTCGGTTCCTCACCTGCTGCTAAATTCTGTGAGCCCCTGGGGCGGGGACGGGGAAGAAGCTTCTCAGTTTCTTTGGGCTGGGCCGGCCCTGCCTGCTGGACACCGCCAGGATCTTCCAGATCAGCTGGCCCACCCTCCTATCATACATGTGAGGACCCAGGAGGGACAGTGACTTGCCCAAGGTCACACAGTAGGTCAAGGTCAGAGCTGGGACCGGAATCCAGGCCCCCTGCCTCCCTCCCAGGCTGGAGTTCTTGGGCTGCTTCCAGCCTCGAGAGCAGCACATTTTGGGGGTGTTTTGCTTACCGAGCTTTCAGGAGTGGGTTTGCCTTCTCCCTGCCCGCCTACCGTGGACTTTCTTGCATTAAGAATTCTCTTCTTGGGAGTCCCAGCTACTATTCATTTTTTCCCAAATGGAGTGCCAGCATCTGACAGGGGGCCCACTCTGCAGCCCCGGCTTGAGCAGGACGGGTGGCTTTTCCACTCCCTTTTACAGATGGGGAAACAGAGGACAACACCCAGGGAATGAGCCTTTGTTTACTCATTGCAAAAAGCCGGGACGGCCTCTCCTTACAAAACAACCTGCAGACACCCATCTCACGGCACCCTCAGCAGGGCTCTAAGAATGCCGTATACTCCCTGCTCAGAAACTGTCTTTCCCAGGCACCTCCTGCCGTGCCCCAGGCCGCACCTTTGGAGTTTCTGCTTCTGAGTCAAAAAGGTATTCCCAGAAATCCTCCTGGCTGCCGTGCTATTGAGCGGACAGCCACGAGGTAGACAGGAAAAAAGACAGAATTTGGAGTCGTTTGATCTTGCTTTGCCATTCATTACCTGTGTGACCTCGAGCCAGTCAGTTCACTGTCCGGGCCTCAGTTTCTTCATCTATAAAATGGAACTCGTAAGTGGATCTACCCCACCCCATGAGGGCCAAATGTGGCCTTCTGGTTGTCTATTGCTACACAGCAAATCACTCTGTAACTTAAATGTCTTAAAAACGACCGTCCTTTGCTTTGCTCATGAATTTGCAATTTGGGCAGGGCTGGGCGGGGACAGCTGGTCTCTGCTCCACATGGTGTCAGCCGGGGCTGGTTGACTGGGGTTTGAGGATTCCTCTCCGTGGTGGCTCACTCGCATGACCGGTAAGTCGGTTTCTCCCCAGGGGTTAGGAGCATTCTGGGTCCATACCCTGGTACCTCTACTTACCAGCTTACTTACCGGTAAGACTCGCCCTCGGGGGGTCTCTCGACGGGGCCACTTGGGCTTCCTCACACCATGGCGGCTGGGGTCCAAAAGCGAGCATCCTGGGAGGAGGGAATGGGCTTGGGCCTGGAAAGTCTTACAGCAATATTTCCAGCGCGATCTACTGGCCAAGCGGTCACAGAGCCCGGATTCAAAGAGACGTAAGGAGTAGCATTTACCACAGGTACAATGAAATACAGTCGTGCGTTGCTTAATGATGGGAATATGTTCTGAGAAATAAACCTGTAGGCAATTTTGTCATTGCACAAACTTACGCAAACCTCAATGGTATAGCCTACCATACACCTAGGCGACAAACCTGTACAGCAGGTGACTGTGCTGAATACTGTAGGCAACTGTAACATGATAGGAAGTATTTGTGTATCTAAACACGGAAAAGGTACTGTGTGTTCTGTTACCATGGCCACCACGTCACTAGGCAATAGGAATTTTTCAGCATCTCTATAATCTTACAAGACCACCCTCATACATGCAATCCACGACTGACCAAGACACGTTATGTGGCGCATGGCTATAGTTATCTATGTCATTATTTAGTGGCATCTGCTTCCCCCACCCCACTAGGTTGTTTTGTTCTTGTTGTATCCCCAGAGCCTGGAACAGTGCCTGGAAGATAGATGGCTTTTAATAGCTACGATTAAATGTGTGGCTGAATGAATGAACTGAGACCTCGCCCCTGAAACTCCAACCCTGAACCCCTGTAGTCCCACCCGGGGCAGGGTGGGGTGTGTGTGGAAGAAGCTCTGGCTCCAGCATCTGAGGTCCGGGTTTGGGCCCCAACTCTGGCCGCAGGGTGCTGGGTGACTTTGGGCAAGTCGCAGACTTCTCTGTGGGTGTCAGCAAAAGCTAATAAAACCAGACCTTGGCTTTTCAACTTGTGTCATCAAGAACTCTGCATATGACTTGCTTTAATTAAGATAAGAGCCCAGTGAGATGTTTGGACTTGCTGTTCGTTCTTTGATGTTCAGCCTTTTGCATTGTTGTTTTTGCTGTCTGGGGGCTTGGAGAGCTGGACGTGGGCTCTTGGCCCTTGCTGGCGGGCTGCCTGCCTGCCGCTGTTTGCCTTGTTAAAAGCACTTACGTTCCAATAAAGTGGGATTGATGTGGCCTCCCTGGGGATGAAACACTTTCCATTCCCCACACTCACTGCGCTTCTCAGCTGCACTCATGGCTGACATTTACTATGCACCAACTAGATACTGGGCCCTGGGTACTCTTACTGTCCCCATTCTATACATGTGGAAACTGAGCACTGAGAGACCAAGTGACTCACGTAAGGTCACCAGTAAGTGAGCTGGTAAGTAGAGGTACCAGGATATGGACCCAGAATGCCCCTAACCCCTGGGCAGCATGGTCTCCCATGGGCTGCTGGTGGCCCTGGCTTGAATGGGAAGCCCACAGGGGACTTGGATGGGGGCCCATAGGGTAGGAAACAAGTGAACCTTCGTCTCTAAGTTTGCCTGATGCCAGTGTCTGGCCTTGGAGAAAGACAGCAGGTCTATGAGGTGTTGTCTCTATGACCCCATTTTACAGGTGGGAAAACTGAGGCTCAGAGAAGTTGCACCAAGGGGATTAGAAAGGCCAGGAAAAGGAAAGTGGGGGCCCCTCTAAGTCTATCCTTTTGCCTGGCTCATTGTCCAAAGTTAAGTCAGGCCAAGATGTTATGTCTATGCTAGTCTCCTGCAGGAGGTATTGGCTAAACTGACTTCGGCATCATACTGCCCAAAAAAGAGAGGGGATGGGATGTAGCTGGGCCTTCCAGCAGGGCAGCTGGTCCTGTGAGGAATGGTCCTCAAGAAGACGAAATAACATGGGAAAACATCCTCCATCTCTGGTTCCCAAAGTGGAACCCGGAGTCACCGATGGGCGCAGGTTAGGGGGCTGCAAAGGAAGTTGGTACTTTTCCCTGGTGTAGCCGTGGGCGCTCCCAGGAGTGAAAACAGCCCGGCGATGCCCTCTGCCTTTCTTTGGTTGCAAGGCCAGAAATTCCACTTCCACCATTAACAGCTTCCAGAGACAGCACAGCCCTGTTGACAGAAAGGAAAGTCCTCGTGAGGTCACTTTCACAGCAGCCCAGGATCTTTGGTGTCCTTACCTGGAAAATGGAACACTCACCAACCCCATCGGGTCGAGAAAACTCTGACACTGTTCCAGGCACTCTGGAGGGCAAAGGAGTCTTGTTCATCCTGAACTAAGGACCTACCCTGTATACCCTGAGCACCGGGCCCTGCCGTAGAGTGAAGAATGGCATTAATTTGCTGGAACCCAATTGCCCCCGGGGCCCCACCCCAGCCTGCAGGTGCCAGGGAGGCCGTGCTTACATTAACACCCAGACGAAGAAGCTTCTCAGACTTCGTCCCGTCCAGAACCTTCCTCCTGCCCTGCCAGAAGACCAGTTACTTCTGGCACCCCCGAGGTGGTGCCCAACCCACGTCCAGGAACACATCTGCTCAGACTCTGCACAAGGCGCCCTGCCACGGCCTCAGCCACCCACCACCCTGGTCACCCTGAGCTTCCAGGTGCCATGTGTGCCATGGTGAGGGGGCCAGGGGGCGGGCTCAGGCCAACTCCAGCCACCAGTGCCTCTTTCCCATCCAGGCCAGAGCCGGAACAGCCCAGAAGCCTTTATCACACGCGCTATCTCCACTGTCTGCATGGTGCTCACTTCCCCTTGGCTAAGAAAACATGTTTACAAAATCAGATTTCTCTGCAAAGCCGGCAGGTTAAAAGGAAAGGAAACGGTTTGAATTCTGCGAAGCAGGGATCTGAAGGCAGGGGGTGACCTCTGGGAGTGTCCCCACCCTTCTGGGTCCTCTTGATTAGAGGAAGCAGGGCGTAATCCCAAATTCCAGCCCCTAAGTCTCCCTCTAGACCCCCCTCCAAGTCTATTCCAGCATCCACAGGCAGCTGAGGCCTAGAGAGGCTTAGAGTTTTTCTCAGGGTCATACAGAGTGGAGATTCCCCCCTTCTCCAGAATCTTCTGTGGCTCCCCACTGCTGGCGGGGAAGCCCACACGCAGTCTGGTGTGCGGAGTCTTTTTTTCCTCTTATGTGGCCCTTTGGTTCTAAACACCCTAAAGTCCTCACTGGCCCAGACTGGCTTGTCTCTGCCCTGGGTGTACCTCCCCCAACCCCATCTCTGTCCAACTCCTTTCTACTCTTCAAGACCCCACTCAGATCCTGCCTCCTCCAGGGAGCCTTCCCTGACTAGCCCGGCCCACACGATGCTTCTCTGAGGGGTCCTGGCCACACCACAAGCATTGTCTATGTCTACCCTCTCCCCGGGGCCACATCCTGTCTGTGCCCAGCTGCCTTCTTGGCCAGACCCTGGCTCCCACTCCCCAGAGCTGGTCTGGCTTCCTCAGGGCCACGATGGACCACCAAGGAGAGAACCAAAGGGCTTCCTTGTGAAAAAAATGATACCAACAGGGCAATGGGCTGCCTATGGGCCTCACCCTGGACCT
The DNA here is from genome assembly GCA_004363605.1 of Indri indri. Classification (NCBI taxonomy): domain Eukaryota; kingdom Metazoa; phylum Chordata; class Mammalia; order Primates; family Indriidae; genus Indri; species Indri indri. The sequence continues at coordinate 12,915 of RJWJ010031776.1, forward strand.
TTCTTAAAAGTGACTTTTCCTGATAATAAAAGTGATGAAATCATGAGTGTGGCCACACAGCAACTCTGTAGCTGTTAATAAGACGAGCTAGATCTACCTGTGCTCACGTGGAGAGCTGTGCGTGATGGAAACGCAAGCTGCAGAAGGAATGCACATATGATCCCATTTGTTTTTATTAAAGAAAACAAAACGAAATGCCCGCAGTGGCTCCTATGTGCTCGGCGATGGTCTGAGCACATTGTGTGCATGAACTCACTTCATCCTCGTAATGACCCTGTGCGGTAGGTGCCGTAATCACCCCATTTTACAGATGAGCAGACTGAGGTTAAGGGGTGGGATTCAAGGGCAGGCTGCAAGCAGGCTCCAGAGCCTGCGCTCTCAACCCCTCCGCTGTGCCGCCCACTGTGTTCTCTCTGCTACTCTGCGCTTGTGTATATATGTAACCAAAGACAGAGAAGCCAGGGAGGAACGTTCCTCTGGGCCTCGAGTAGAGCTGTTTGCAGGGAGAGGGAGGGAGCCTTGCACTTCCCCTTCTTACATTCTGTATTGTTAATATAATTTAACATAGATTTGAAAAATAGAAAAAGCAGCACATGCTCATTGTAGAAAACTCAGAAAAGAGACGAAAAAGACCCAGAACCAGAGTCAGCCTGGCCTCCTGGACCTGGCAGGGAAGGACACTCAGGGCCACAGGATTCTGGAAGGATCGCCATGGAAATGGGTGAGTAATTGGGATTATTCCCGGTCCAGAGGCGTCAGGATGGGGAGCAGACTTCAGCTCAGTGTGAGGCACTTTCTAACAAATGAGTGCTGTTCCACCATGGAATGGGTAGTGAGCTGCCTGTCCGTGGAGGCACGCAAGGAGATACCGGATGCAGGATTAACCACAAACTGTTTGCTAAATAGGTCGCATGATTCTGAGTCCTAAATAGTCTGATTCCTAGTTCTCTGCTTTTAACCCAAGCTAGACAGAAGGAGGATGTACCTGCAAGGACAGAACGCAGTGCCTGAGTGATTAAAAAATAACAAATACTTTTAAAACAGGATTGAGAGCCTTGCAGAGATACAGCAGCTCCCAGAACCCCTCGGGGTATGTAGTTTTATGTGACTTCAGAACCTCCCAACATTGCAGACAGAAATATTTTGCAGAGGAGAAAAACCAGAGGCTCAGAGAGGTCTGGACTTGCCCAAGGTCACCCAGCTCTTCTGGAGTCCCTGGCCCTGGCCTGGTGAGGAGGCCATCCCACACCTGGGTGTTTCTCCCAGCGACTGCGCGTCTTCCTTCCAGCGTGCAGCATCCCGTAGGTGCCCTGTCCTCACAGAACTGAATCAGGAGCCCTGGGTGCTGGGCCAGCTCTGGCAGAACGTGCCGAGTGAGCCCCGCTCCTCCAGGGCGGGGTTGGATGCTTCAGGCACCCTCCCAGCTCTAATCTGTCTGCCACTGCCCTGGGTCCTCAGTTTTCTTAGCTTGTCCTCTGACATCAGCCCTGAGGAGCCTTCAGCCGGGCAGGGGGGAAGGGCAGGGCCCCGGGGGTGTCAGACACCCTGATGCTCAGGCCCTTCTTTCTTCCCTGCAGATTTATAGGGGTGCGCGCCTGAACTTTCATTCACTGTCCACAGCCCAGCACACGGTCTGGAAACAACAGCGATGATGAAAGAGATCTTGCCTGCAGATGAAAGCAGGGGAGAGACCAGCCTCCCCCGGCCCTGGCCTGGCCCCGGGCCCACTGCGCATTCTGGTCAAGGTGAAGTCAGGGCTGGAAAGTCTGGAGAAGCCCAGAAGGTTCCTGCCCACCCATGGGTCTGGGGCTTTGAGGGGCCCTGGTGCTAAGCCTCACATAAAGTCCTGGGGGAGGCAAAAGGAAAGGGAGAGCCCTGTCCTGGGGGCAAGTGGACTTGTGCCAGGAAGAGGGCCTTCGCCAAGCCACAGTCAGACAGGATGAGAACAAACGCCCGCCACGGGCCGCTCCAGCACCATCCCTGCTCTCTCTGCCTCACTCACTCTGCTCCGGCTGCTCAGGCCTCCTTCCTGTTCCTTGAAACTCAGCAAGAGCATCTCCCTCCACCTCAGGGCCTTTGCACGTGCCGCTCACTCTGTCTGGAACATCCACCCTTCAGGTTTCTGGTTAAACGCTGCCTCCTCCGAGAGGCCTCCGACTGGTAACACAACCCATTCTCCAGTCCAGTACTCTGTTGTCCTAACGTACTCGGCACAACTTACAATCATTTTTTTTAGTAATTATAAATGATTTAATAAACTGTCTAATACTATTAATCAAATAAATTATTAACTAATTAAATTATAATGCTGTAATTTATAAATGATTGAATGATTTAATGATGATTTGTAAGCTCCATGAGGACATGGCCTTTGAGCCCTCTAGGTAAAGGGGCCGCTCTGCCACCACCTCACTGCTCTGGGTTCAGGCGTCAGCTCCTCTGCTAACAGCAAATGACCTTTAGCTCTTGCCACAAGCAAAGCTCTTTCCACATATGACCTTATTTAATCCTCACAGCAACCCAATGAAGCAGGGTCAAGTATCATCCCCATTTCACAGATGAGAAGACTGAGGCTGAGGGAGATCACTGTCGTATCTTGGCAACAGCCTCCGCCGTGGCCTGCTGTGTGCACGATGCCTCCTCGCGCTGCCCCCAAGGCCCCAGGGGCCTTGCTCACCTCTGGGACACTTGGGTGCGTCATGTGTCTGCACTAAGGTGGGGAAACTGAACTTGTCGCCAGGCAGTAACACACAGGGTGGATTTGTCTGTCTGCTCACTCCCCGAGCAGATTTCCCTCCAGGCTGGGAAGAGAGGAATTCATTCCAGAGGGAGAGAAGCCAGGGCTGGCTGCGGGGCCAGGGTGAGCAGCTGTGGGGAGCGGGGTGCTACAGGGGGAGACGGAGGCCCGGGCTTTCTCTGCACAGCCAACCACCAGACCCCTCTGGCCTCTCCTGGTCTGCAGAGCGACCCCCAGTTTTCTGAGGGGGAGGGGCACGGACCTTCTCTGGTGCCGCAGGTGCAACGTGGGTGGTGGGTGGGTGGCGGGAAGCTGCAGACCTTGGTGCGGCTTGACACTAGGAGCAGGAGCTTTCACACCCTCTGTGCCCCCGGGTCTAGGTCTTTCCCCTTTGGGGGATGCACCCTGAGGGAGGAATCCGAGGTGAAGACGGTGCCTTCTGACAAGCTGTTCCCCTAGACTAGTTATGGCAGACCCTGTGCCCAGCTCCTGCCTGGGGCCTGAGCCTGGGGGTGTTTAAAACCAGCTGGTGGAGGGTTTTTTTGGTGGGGAGGGTTGAAAGGGCAGAAACAGCCACAGAGCCCTCGTGTCCCCAACCAGACACGTCACAGGCCACCATCTCAGCTCTGCCGTGTGCTGGATCTCTGTATACCCAGCAAGCAATGAGCAGCTCACGTGGGCAAAAGTCACGTCGTGAGTCTTTATTTATTGACACGAACAAGATGAGGAAAGAATTTTTTTAAATGTGTGCTGGAGATTCTTCATGCCATTATCTCAACTTTTGTCTATGTCCAGTTTTTCTATAATAAAAAGTAAAGAAGAAAGAAAGGCAGGAAGGAGGAAGGAAGGAAGGGTGTGTATAATTCCATTTTTTAATTAAACGAGTTACGTGTGTGTCTGTGCACACACGGAGAAGGTCTGGGAGCACACACGCAACCGCGTGAGCAGTGGTTGTCTCCAGTGGGATTACGGATGGTTTCATTTTCTTCTTGGTACGTGTTATTGCTCTAATTGGGATAAAATAACGCAGCTCGTAAGAAACAAGAAGGAAAGCCTTGTGTTCCAGACTCCCGTCCACCCACTCAGCCACGCCGACGGCGTCGGTCACCTCGCCCCCTGAGCCTCACCTCTCCCCCGGCAAAGTGGGGGGCTGTGGGGCGCAGTGAGGCTGGGAGGGCTGGTGCTGAGGGTGCACCTGGCGGGTGCTCAATACCTCTGTGCGCCCCCTCCCCACACACGCACAGACGCACAGAGCTTGGAGAACAGCAAGGCTGCCTGGCCCGCACACACGCCCGTGCACGCATGCACACACACACACACACATGTACATGCGTGCACACGCGCGCACGCACACACACACACACACACACACACACACACACACACAAGGTGCGCACATGAGCACGCGCTGTAACCTGCGTGGGGCGGCCCCGTCGGCCGACCGGGTGGGTGAGAGGAGAGAGCCCCGTCCTCTCCAAGATAAACACAGGAAGCGAGGATCCCACAGTGTCAGGGCGAGGTTGGGAGCCATCCATAAACTCCAGGCAGAGGTGGGGGGCGGAGAGGGGCCCGGAGAAGGGAGGGAGGGTGTGGGAGTCTGGGCAGGGGCCTGAGTTTGACATCCGCTGTCTTGGGTTCAAATGTGAAAAGTTGAAATGGTGACTAAGCTTGGGGGCTGTCTCGGCTCTGTCTGTCTGTCTGGAACAACACCTCCCGCCCTCACCCACCCCTCGCTCCCCAGCCCCGGGCTCAGGGAGCCAGGTGTCCAAGGCCAGTCGGAGGCCTGAGGGCCCCCCGCTGGGCCCCCACACTTAGGGAAGCCAGAACCTGTGTTCAGCAAATGTTTGTTAAAGCAATGACTGGATGGAAAGAAGCAGTCACCGCAGACCCCAGGATGCTCCCTAATCCAGCACACGCTGGTGCGGACCTCGGCCCGGCTTGTATCTCTGAGCAATTATCCCAGGGGCAGCTGCCAGGCCCACACTCCTCTGGAGTCACTGTTCCTGCTTGCCCCGAAGCCCACCGGGTCCCAGGAGAGAGGAGCAATGGGGTCTCTGCCAGGCCAAGATCTGTGGTGGGGCACAGAGCTGGCCGCTCAGGGGCCGCTGGAGAACGTTCTTGGATGAATGAGCACGCACTGTGTGCCAGGTACTTTACATCAGCCTTAAATACTTTTCTGGAACAAAGTGAGGACAGTGGGGCGAGAAGGATGTTTTCTAATTTACTCTCAGCCACCCCACCGTCCTCATCTGGCAATGAGTTTACTGTGTCCGAAGCTCGTGCTCTTGCTCCGGCCACCTGCCTTCACCCTCCCCGCCAAACAAGGTCCCAGGGTTGTGGCTCCCACGTTCCCCCCATGGGAGCGGTGAGGCAGATGGAAACCTTTCCTAAAGCACCCTGTTATGAAATTCCCCACTCATTCCCCTGGGCCAGTGGGGCTGAGCACAGAATTCCCCTTGCAGATAGAATCGCTGCTCATCTCTCGCTGCCAGGAGCTCCAACCCCACAGCTGGAGCCTCCAGGCAGCCCAAGAGCCTGGGTCAGTCCCCCAGTATCTGCTGGGCCACTCGAGCAAATTGTCCACGTTCTCTGACCCTCTCTGCTCCTGCTGCTTCAGGCCTACCTGGATTCCTTTGGCTTCCCATAAGTTCACCTGTGCGCCTCACCTGTGCGCCTCACCTGTGCACCTCCTTACAACTATTATTTCATTTGCTCCTCCCAGCAGCCCAGGAGATAGAAGGGTTATGTCCATTTTGCAATGAGGACACTGAGGCCCCGGGAGGTCACACAGACAATGAGAAGCAGAGCCCAACCCAGACTCAGGTCTGCCACTTCCAAAGCCAGTGATCTTCATCCAGGGCCAGCTCCTGCCTCTGCCAGGGCTGCTGGGTCACTGGTGGCAGCATCGGGGCTATGGCAGAGAGGCCTCAGGGTCTGGGCTCCCTGTGGCCTCTGTCTTCCTTGGCACCTCCGCCCTACTGCCTGCTTGGCCTCAGGTCCCAGACATAGACCTTGCTGTCCCCATGAGGCCCAGCATGCCTGGCCCTGCCCTGCCCAGGTGCTCAAACAGCTCTCCTGCCCTTTGCTGGTTACTCAACACCTTTAGTCAGCTGGCTCCTCTTTCAAATCCTAGACGCCCTGTTCTTTCCTACCCCAGAGATCTCACTGTTACTTCTATTTTCCTGTTTTTAAAAATGTATTCACTGGATAAATGGATGGGTGACTGAGTGGATGGATGGATGGATGGATGGATGAATGGATGGGTGACTAAGTGGATGGATGGATGGATAGATGGGTGACTGAGTGGATGGGTGGATAGATGGGTGA
>RJWJ010031777.1:0-20116 GCA_004363605.1 Indri indri
TTCTAGAAAGGTTGGGGTGGTTGAGATCGGGTTGGCCTTGACTTAACGAGCCTGCTTTCCAGACCTCATGAGAACCTTGGGCCCCCTTCAGATGTCTCAACTTGCGTCTCTAACTCATTGACTGCTCATTGTCCCATGTCTCACACTGAATTGCAAAGGGGAATTTCTGTTTTATAATTTTTTTATGTAAAATATACCAATTGCTCAGATTCCAGGTAATAGCCATTGAAGGAATCTATTATTCTAAATGTTTTATTTCAAGATGGAGTTATCTGAACAACAACTCATTCCTTTGACAAGGACACTTTCTTGAGGCTTCTCTAATTAGATACATGGAGGCTGTGGTTATAAAGACAGCCCCCGAGTCACACACAACCCTGGTTCCAGCCTTCCTGTCCTTCCCCTTGGCTTGGGGGAAACCAAGGGTCTCTTAAGAATCCATAAGTTACGAAGACAAAAAGAAAGAAGTTGAGAAACTCAAGTACAACTTGGGACCATATTTTTGACCCCCTCTGTGATAGGAATGGGAGTCGTGGAGCTCTGGCTCCCAGTGAGCAGGCCCTGTGGTGAAGTCATGAGCTCGGACATAGCACAGAGCCTGATGTGGGGCTGGTCTTGTGACTTAACCAGCTATGTCCTTGGGGCATGTTATTTAACCTCAGGTTATTTTACTGAGTGAGATGGGGAAATGACAGGACCAGCCTCTGGGGTTATTGTGAAAAGTAGCTGTGAGTGTGCATTAGAGTGTGAGCTCCGCGAGGTCAGGGACGTTTGTTTCATTTGTGCTGTAACTCTAGTGCCCAAACCGTTGTTCTTGGTGCTCAAATATTGCTGAGTAAATGGTGTAGGTAAGCCACTCAGCACAGGGCCAGAGCCTGTACTCCTAGCAGCATGGCTGATGTACTTCTGCCAGAGATGCTCCCTGCACTCTGCTTCCATCCCCATCTGGACATCCCCTCGGAGTCCTGGCATGGAGCCCTTGTGCAGATCCATGCGGGGATCCGTTGCGTGGTTGTGGCAGCTAGAGCGATGGTGCCTGGAGCACTTGATGTTGGTGCTCCAACTGTGAGTGGATCCTGCTGAGGGCAGGCCAGGCCTGGGTAGGGTGCCCGGCTGAGGGATTTCACACAGCAGGGGTCCTGGATGCTTGAGAAGAAGGCACTGGGTGCTGGCGAGGAGGTGCATGGGGGAGTTGGCAGGAAGCCAGAGATACAACATGCTTTGTTTGTTTCAGGAACTTTCCCAGGACCAGCCCTGTATCCCAGAGAGGAGGACGTTTTCATTTTCTTTTTTCTTTTTCTCCTCCCTCCAGATCGTGTGACCTTCTGTCACCTAATCACAGAACCAAGCCTAATATAGTTAGTTTTACAGCAGGGCCACATTTTGGATTCAATAGGCTCTTGCTAGCTGGAAAGAGATCTGAACCACCAGTTGACACGTCTTTCCCATGAGAAATTCATTCTCAATTCCAAACAGATGATTAATGGCACAGGCCTCAGAATGAAACTCATTCTATGCCCTGTCCTGGAATCCTGACAAATCGGGGCTTGTTTTGGTGTCTGGGGGTGGGGGGAAGTGGGGAGCTCTGTTTGCATAGTAAAGACCTTATAGGGACCCCCACAAGGCAAGTGAAGGTGTTACCAAGATAATTGGTTTTTCCCCAAAAGGTGGGTTTCTTTCCTGTTACCTGTCACGAAGCTGATGTATGAAACCGAAAGTGGGTGTTGAGCAGGTCAGGCTTTCCTTAACTGGCCAAGGAATGTAGAAGCCAGAGAAGAGCTCACAAATCAGCTTCTTACTGTGTGAGAAGTGAGGGGGTTAAAATACAGGATTTCTTTTTTTCTTTTTTTTTAAGGCAAGTCTCACTCTGTTACCCAGGCTAGAGTGCAGTGGCATCACCATAGCCCACAGCAACCTCAAACTCCTGGGCTCAAGCGATCCTCCTGCCTCAGCCTCTCGATCAGCTGGGACTACAGGAGTGTGCCACCATGCCCAGCTAATTTTTCTATTTTTTTAGTAGAGATGGGGTCTCACTCTTGCTCAGGCTGGTCTTGAACTCCTGGCCTCGAGTGATCATCCCCCCTTGGCCTCCCAGAGTGCTAGGATTACAAGTGTGAGCCACCACGCCTGGCCTAGGATTTCTTTTAATGAAGGGCTTGGGTATTAAAAGCCATTATAATCAATATTGTTAAAATGTCCATAATGCCCAAAGTGATTTAGAGATTCAGTGCAATTCCCATCAAACTATTAATGTCATTTTTCACAGAATTAGAAAAAAAATCCTAAATTTCATATGGAATAAAAAAATAGCCTGAATAGTCAAAGTGATTCTAAGCAAAAAGAACAAATCTGGACCCATTACATTACCCATCTTCAAATTATACTACAAGGCTGTAGTAACCAAAACAGCATGGTACTGGTATATAAGTAGACACATAGATCAATGGAGCAGAATAGAAAACACAAAATATAGTCATATACCTACAACCAACTAATCTTTGAGAAAGCAAACAAAAGCATACACTGAGGAAAGGATGCCCTATTCAACAGATGGTGCTGGGAAAACTGGAGAGCCACATGCAGAAGAGTGAAACTGGATGCCTGTCTCTCACCACACACAAAAAATAATTCAAGACGGATTAAGGACTTAAATGTAAGATCTGACACCATCAAAATTGTACAAGAAAACTTAGGAAAAATTCTTCTGGACATTGACCGAGGCGAAGAATTTATGACTAAAATCCCAAAAGCAAATACAACAAAAATAAATTAATGAGACCTAATTAAATGAAAAAGTTTCCGCACAGTGAAAGAAATGATCAACACAATAAACAGACAACTTACAGAATGGGAGAAAATATTCACAAACTATACATTGGACAAAGGACTAATATCCAGAATCTATAAGAAACTCAAACAAATCGGCAAGAAAAAAACAAATAACCCCATTAAAAAGTGGGCAAAAGACATGAACAGACATTTTTCAAAAGAAGATACACAGATGTCCAACAAACACATGAAAAAATGCTCAACATCACTAATCATCAGGGAACTGTGAATTAAAACCACAATGAGATACCACCTCACTCTGGTCAGAATGGCCATTATTAAAAAAACAAGCAAACAATAGATGTTGGTGCAGATGTGGTAAAAAGGGAACACTTATACACTGTTAGTGGGAATGTAAATTAGTACAACCTCTATGGAAAACAGTATGGCAATTCCTCAAAGAACTAAAAAGTAGACCTACCATTCTATCCAGCAATCCCATTACTGGGTATCTACTCAAAGGAAAAAGAAGTCATTATATCAAAAAGACACAGGCACTTCTATGTTTACTGCAGCACCATTCACAATTGCAAAGATATGGAATCAACCTAAGTGCCCATTAACTGATGAATGGATAAAGAAAATGAGTTGTATATGAACCATAAAATACTACTCCGCCATAAAAAGAATGAAATAATGCCTTTTGCAGCAACTTGGATGGAACTGGTGACCATATCCTAAGTGAAGTACCTCAGGAACAGAAAAACATATACTACATGTACTCATTTATAACTGGGAGCTGAGTGGTGGATTGGTATACATGGTCATACAGTGGTACAAGGGATTTTGGAGACTCGGAAGTGGGGAGGGTAGGAGGAGGGTGAAGATCAAAACTTACTTATTGGGTACAGTGTGTACTATTTGGGTGACAGGTACACTAAAAGCCCCGACTTAATCACTAAACAACTCATTCATGTATCAGAAAACCACGTGTACCCCCTAAATCTATTGAAATAAAAAAATAAAAACGGTAATATTGAATACAAAAAAATAAATAAATAAATGAAGAAGAGCAGCCATTTCTATGAATGTTTAGAAAGTAGTTCTCAACTCTGGCTGTGCATTAAATTCACCCGAGGAGCTTTTAAAAACACATAGATGGCTCTTCCATTTCCCCTCTACTTTGTAAATGATAATGATCATGACTGCTATTGATTGAGGGTGTACTTTATGCCAGGCATCGGCCTGTACCTTTACATACCTTTTCACATTGGACTCTCACAACCAACCTCCCTATTTTACAGAACAGCAGGAGGATGGCCTACCTGCTTTGCTGAAAGGAGCTGGCTGGGAAACTGTCCTCTTAGCAAATGACTATCACTAGGGGAACACTAGTTATCAGAGGAACAGGACCAGCTACCCTTCCTCCCTGGTCAGCACCAGCCACACACAGCATTAAGGGCTGGCCATATTGACAGCCATGTGGAACTCTGACATCTGCTAGTTTTTGGAGACCTGTGTGTTTTGTTTCTGATAGCTTATTCCAGAAGATCATGGACACAAACAAAATGAATGCAGAGGCTCATTGATTTTCAAACTAATTGCTCTGGATTCATTTCCAGGAAGGAATGGCACAGAACTGCTGTGACTGAGAGCACTCAAAGCCCTGAGCTTTCTACACAGCAAAATACAATTGATTTACAAGCAGGGCTTACAAAGCACACAAGAGACATCTGATAAAATACATTTTTATTAGAAATTTTTCAGCAGCATCATTTCCAGTTGCTTTTCTAATCAAAGTACATTTCAAAGTAATTACAATCAGCACTCAAAATACAAGCAAAAAATATTTTGAGAACTCAGGAATAAAATAATCAGTAGTACATGTTTCATTCATTCATCCATCCATCCATTCATTCATTATTTAGCCAATGTGCAATATTAGCACAGAGAACCAGGAATGCTACTTGCTATGGAAATTGTATACTCCTGCCATGGTTCCTGTTGTGGAGACTATAGCAACTATTCAAGAGAAGAGCTGGGCTGTACAGTACATTCCGATACAAATGCACAGATTTAGCCAAAGGACCTAAAAAATAGGCTCAATAAGAACGGCTTCCCTTTCGTGTTCAACTTAGGAAATAAATAGTCATTATAATGATATTCTCACACATAGAAACAAGAACTCAGTTGAGGCTTTGTTCAACTGGTATTTGTTTTGCACCTTACTTTATGAAGACACAGATTTGGTTTTAGTAATTTAGCTACGGAGATCCAGTTATTAGGGTAGGTGACCACCTGAGATGCCAGGTAAGGGGAGAAATTGCTCTGGAGTCCATCAAGAGAAGGAGATCATTCGATTAAATACAAACTCTACGCAGGACACTTGCACTTAATGACATGGGATTTCCTCACAGACATCACAAATAAAAATGTTGACTTGGCAGCTAGTGAGAGAACACATATGAAACGCAGTATTCTGGTTCGACAACACAAATGTGCAGAAAGGTGAAAATGAATTGCTTTTTCTACCTTCTGTATTGTCTGAGGTGTCTACAGTCAAATCAAGGTATCCATCCAACGCAGTGGCCTCTATCAATATACCTATGAATCATGTTGACATGTAATATTAAATATTAATTAAGTGCTGATGTGTAAAAATGGACCCAACAGTGAGGCCTGGATTCCTTTCCTGGACAATTTTATAGGAAATATGACATGGCTAAAGGCCCCAGTCAATTCCTTTCCTCATCAGATCATTTACTATAATGATCACCAACCAAATCAGTAGATACTTTTATTAGCAAATTCGGTGATGTGATAATCTTTCCAAAATTTACAAATGTACAATATATTTATAGCATTACCTTCAGACAGCTTCAGTGCAAAGATATACATATAGTACATCGTGATAATTGTTTGTAAAAATATGAGACGGCATAAGTAAAAAAAAAAAGGCACACGAGACATTTCCAACTACAGGCAAACAGGGAAAAATATATATTTTTTTATAAAGTACTGAATGTTAACTTTTTTTCATCTGTTTGTAAAAAATATATGTGCAAAAGTGTGTTTCTAATTATTCCCTAAGTAGCTGGCATAGCTATACCTCGGAGTCTTCTTTCACGAGATTTGCAGTGTCTTTAAAAGTGTCTTCTGTTGCAGTATAGGTGGGAGTTGGGTCTCTTTTTGGAGAAACTTTAGCAGGGAGAGAAGGTGATGGAGGTGGGGCCACAGCAACGCTGTCTTTTGGCGAGTTGTCCATCTAAGACCACAACAACACAGGAATCAGCCATTTATTCCCACAACACGACTAGAAACAGTTTTTCATGAAGAAGACTAATTGCGGTTAATCTGCTCAGAAAAATCTACGTGTGTGCCAATCTAGACCAGCAAATGATTCCCAGGAAAGAATGTCTGTGCTAAGAAAAATTGTTAAAAATTACCTCTGCATAGATTGGATTTTCAAAGTTGGTGCTTTGTTTAGGTTTTCGTTTGAAGATATTCCATTTTGTCGCCTAAATGAAAAGGGGAAAACAAAAAATTTTCAGTAATGAAATGTTTTTGTGGGTTTCTTTCCCCCTGTGTAGATTTTAAAGTTTCTTCTCACTGAAGGACAAAGCGATTTGGGACCTGGGACCATGTGATTTGACCCATGTGGTAAACTGGTCCCTGAACAGTAACCGAAACTCTCTGGGCTCTTTTCCTAAAAATACTTCCTTGATTTGGAATTTTTTTTTTTTTTTTTTGGCGACAGAGTCTCACTCTGTCACCCCGGCTGGAAAACAGTGGCATCATCATAGCTCACTGCAACCTCAAACTCCTGGGCTCAAGCGGCTCTCCTGCCTCAGCCTCCCGAGTGGCTGGGGCTACAGGTGGGCGCCACTGAGCCCGGCTACTTTTTTCTATTTTTAGTAGAGATGGAGTCTCACTCTTGCTCAGGCTGGTCTCAAACTCCTGACCTCAAACAATCCTCCTGCCTCAGCCCCACAGAGTGCTAGGATTACAGGCGTGAGCCACCACGCCTGGCCCTTGATTTGGAATTTATAGTTCACAGAATCTGTGCCATGGTATCTACAAGCTTCGACCGGCAGATCACACTGACTACCTCGGTACAAAGAGGACAAATAAAACAGAGACATGCAAGATGCGTCTGGAGAAAAAGAAGTTCCGAGGGCTGCCTGAAAATTGGGAAGAAAAGCCAAATAGTAACTCTCATTTTCTTAAGTAATGTCTTAACCTTTGGTCAACTCAGGAGTATCCTTTCTCCCGTCATCATTTCCTTTCTATAATCATAATAATGGCAATAACACAAACAACTAACATTCACTGAGTGCTTACTCTGTGTCAGGAATTAATTCAAAGGGTGTCACAGGTTTCTGACTGCACTTTCTTAACAACCCTTTGAGGTAGATACAATTATTATCCCTATTTTATACATGCTGAGTCACAGTGAGATTAAGAACTGCCTAAATTGCAGGGAGAAGAGCAGGCAATGACTACGCAGGGGACTCAGAGGCCCCTAAACTAAAGAACCCAAAGAGAATCACCCTGGGCTATGGTGTGTGCTCCCCCACCCCCATTACTGAAAAGTCGCCTGTAGTGCTGGCCACAGCTCTGGCTGCCAGATAAAACCTGGCAGAAGGGAACAGACAGCTTACTCCAACAGGGAGCTGAGGTAGCCCCCATGTGTTATGGGGTGTCTTTTGCACCCAATAAGTAGGGACCAACATGTGAAGGAGCGGGGAGCACATGGCTACAGGAGAAGCAGAAGTCATCCACTCTGACCCACATCTACGTGAGTATCTACTCTGTACCTGGTGCCACCAAGGGGAAGATGAAGACACATTCAGGCCAGAGCCCTGCCTCTGGGAGCTTTATAGTTCAGTGGGGAAGGCCAAAATTCTCAAGAGTCAGTGCTTCGGGATGGAATGGCTACTTGGAGTTAAGCACTTACTAAGAAGAGAAAGGATGTGGTGACTCGTTTTTGTCTCCTTGGGAGATCCCATGTATGTCAATGCGACTTTTGGAAAATAATAGAACCGAATCACAGGCGTTCATGTTCTTAACTTTTAGTCCTTTGAGTGTATTTACTGATGAAAGATACATTTGTGACACTCATTGGCACGTTAATGTCAGCCTCGGGGATCTTACGCAAGCGCTCTCACTGCTTTTAAGCCACACTGGCTGTTACCTCAGTGCCCAGGAGGCAACAAACATCGGAGGATCCTTGGACATACCATGGAAGACAAATCTTAGAGGGTCTCGGGCTCAACTGATTTAAAAAGTAAGAGGAAGAACCCAGGTATTGCAAAGATGGAATGGGAAAGGACTACAATTGGAGAAGATCTGCTCTCCTCTGAAAAAGCCTCTCAGTGTTCATTTTGTTTCTGATGACAAATGTGCAGGTCAGAGGTTACGGCCTCCCCACCACATTCCCCTCCCTGCTCGGGTTGGAAGATAGCTTTCTCCAGTGAAGAAGATCACTAGACTTGACGTGGACTGAGAAAACATGTTGACGGTATAAAATAAATCTGGCACTGACTTGGGGTTGACTCAGATTTGGGGAACCACACATATGACACTTAAGCATTCAGGTGTCTATGGAAAATTCATCTTCAAACTCCATTTTTAATGTACCTTTTAAAGAAAAAAATTTTAGTCCCTTTAAAAATATGGAACTGAAAATTCCTTTCTAGACAACATTCACGCGTGTTTGTGTGTGTGTTTGTGCGTGTGCGATAGAAGGAGGAGTAAGTAATGAGATATGAAAAAGTGGACAGAGACCTTGATATAAGCTTTTCTCAGCAGCATCAATTTAGTTCAAATTTTATTTTAACCCAAACAAGCAGAACAGGAACCAATGTTTGAGGTGGTTAATGGCTAAACATCTAATGAGACTTCCAAGTCAATCTTGAAGACACCGATGTATTTATAGATTATGAAATTTGAGAAATAAGGTTGTATAAAATGGGAAAATTTCTAACTACTCTTAGACTTTTGTTTCTTTACGTTACTTCACAAAAGTGGTCATAGAATCTTAGAATTGAGACATTCCCGATCCTAGTGTTCTCAACTGGGAGTGTGCATGTGCGTGTGTGTGCGGGGACGTGATTTCTGGGCTCACAGAATGGAGGGAGACATGATTGGAATTTAGTGGGCAGGGACCAGGAATACTGAAATCCCAGCACAAACAACTGCCCCACCCAATATGCCAGTAGTTCCCCCTGTGAGGAACATTGTTAAGGACTCCTGCACTCAGAGGTAAAACAGTCTGTCCAGAATCAAACAGCTAGATCTGGAACACCTGCATATGTATGCGTTAAAACTAGTGAAATATCATACATTAATATGGAGTTTTACATCAGATACATTGACTGAATTTCTCTCTGCAGACCAAATAGTGCACAAATTGCAAAAGGCCTGCAGGCATGGCAGAGAAGCTCCATCTAGTGGTGTTTTTTTCTTTAAGCTCCAGTATTAAACAGCATGCCTGGCACATTGAGGGCAGTAACGATTGGTTGGACAATTAGATGGAAGAGGAATGGACAAATAGATGGATAAAGAGGATGTACATTAGTGCCATCTCGTGGTAAATATAGGTAACTACCGTGAACAACACACACATTATTAAAGGAAAAAAGATGCACAGTGTAGAAAAATTGCACCACACAGACAAGGGACTTTTAAATATATCTTTGACACAGTGAATTCTTTATTCATACTAAGTCAATCTCTCATATTAAATGTCTCTGATCTGAAGATACTGAATCCAGAAGTCTGTCTGCTCTTCTTTAAAATGCAGTCCAAGTCACAAGGAACATTATACCCAACTCAATGTTGGAATGTAGCTTTACTTGGTAGAAAGATTTTCAATCTATGATTTCTTTAAAAAATTATCTTTATTAACTGCCTACACATCTTGGGATCTGTCAGCCTGTAGGGGTCTCCCCCAGTTTGTTGAGGATTAATGATAACCCAGCCATTCCAAAGTTCTTTCCAAATTCCACATCATCTCAGCAGTCAGCAACTTACCTGAGCTTCGTCAGCACCCGGGGAAGTTGGCTTTGTCTCTGGAACGATCTCAGAGGGGGTTACGGCACTTCCATAATTCTTATTATCCACATTTCCAGATACAGTCACCTGTGGACACATCGAAGGCCCTTATCTCCAGTTTTGAAAGAGCTCAGTAATAAATAGATTTTCTGTAAAGTTTGTTATCTTCTTACCATCTTTTTCTCCCAACAGACATGGCCAGGTACCATTTTTCTTGTATGAGCCAGCCCCCCTAGGCCAGGACTAAACACCACTCCCACCTCCCCAAAACCAAGAGCAACAGCCATTAAGTCATCTCATGCCTTAATCCTGGGAAGCAAACAAATCCCTCACTCGTCACACTTTTACTTATTAATAGCAATTTCTATTGTATTCTCTATACCTCCTTACTCCCACTGTTGACCACATTTTTGGATAAAAGATACTCTGGTTATATATTGACAGCCAGATCCAGTGTGTGTCACGCACTGTGTTTACCAAGCCTCTGAATGGACTCAGCTCTCTTGCTGACACCACTCAGAATGAAAAGCCGCTCGGTCAGTGCCCCCAGCATAGCTGCCAAACCTCAACAACTGTGTGACAAAACAGGATTCTGATTGTTTTCAAGCTACATGTCCTTTGGTCAGTCTTTTTACTGCAGATAGAGAAGCTGAGGCATGGACCACTCACTAAGCTTCCTTTCATTTGGAGGGAAGGTTAAGAGACTCTAAGAGGACCTTACTCAATAGAACAAGATCCAGCGACACCAGTAACTGAATGATTTCTCACCTGGGTTGGCTGAACCACCTTGACAGCACCGTCTTTGGCTGTATACATTGGGTTTTCAAATATTATGGGCTGCTTCCCCATCTCCATGACAAAGTCTTCACTCTGACCAGGGAGAGAAAGAGAGATCACACCATACCAATCTGGTTCACACACAGAGAAAAGTGCCTTCCTCATGCCTGGAGGTATGCCTGCGGCTATGCCACACTTATCAAAAAGAGAACTTGTAAAAAAAAAAAAGCCAGCAAGACACAAGGCCTCCATATGGCAAATCATTATTTAAAGTAACATAAATGCACTAATTCTGAGGTCCCCAACACCCGGGCCGAAGCCCAGTACCGGTCCATGGCCACATATCACACCACCTGAGCTCCACACCGTGAAACCGGTCCCTGGTGCCAAAAAGGTTGGGGACCGCTGCACTAATTCATCAATTCAAGGAGATGGAAACATTCTTCTTATATCCAAATTCTCTATTTAATTCTCCCTTTAATATAAGTAACTCACTTGGGGATTGGGTCTGGGTAACAGAGAAAAGGGTGGTGGGTGAAGAAGAGCAAGAAGGAGCAGAATAAGGAGAGAAAGAAAGAAAGAATGGATAATATCGTACTTTCAGGCAAGGCAAAAAATGAAAGATTTGGGGGAGACAAAATATTGAAAGTGGTTTCTTAATACTGATTACAGAGAGCTCCCTCTGTGCTAAGATTGTGCTAGTCCCCTCATAAAGTATTTCATTTGGTCCTGACAGGAGGTATATTGTACTCATTTTACAGATGGGTACAGTGAGTGTTGGCTATCAAGCTTCAGGCCTATTGTAACATACTTAGTAAGTGGCAGAGCCATGGTTTGAACCAATGGCGACTCTAAAAATCACTGTTTATTCCATCACTATATATCGGTGGAAAAATATAATTTCCTACCCCTTTTATACATACAAAATATCATCAAATAAAAACAAAATATCACATTCTTCCCTACCCCCAAAAAACCCATAAAACTCTTTAAGATTCCAATTAAACTTAAGATTGTTTATGATTCCAATTCAACAATGAGGCTTAGAGCTAACTTTTTCAGACACATTTCGGCAACAAACCTAATGTTTCCTAACTTGGCCTGTACAGTGCAGACTTTATTCTGAAAGACCTACTACTGTATTTCAATATTCTCTAGGTTAATTTTATTCTTTATAAAAAGTGTTTCTTTTATAAAATAGTAAAAATGACAACCTTCAAATAATCATTTTGAAACCATACTCACCATTGCCATTGACCTGTCAATAGCAGACTCAGGCCCAAAACCAGACACTCCAATGTCCATGTTAACGTCTGCTCCTGATCTGAAGGTCACTCCGTTTCCATTTGCAGAGGGTTTGACAAGACTGCTTAAGCTGGAAGGAAGTAACCAAAACAGTGCCTTATTATTATTATTTAAAAAAAAAAAACAAAACTTTTGCAACAGTACCCTTTCCTCCACATTGCTAAATCTTACTTAAATGAAAAGCTCAATTTCCATTCTAAATTTACACATGTCTAACATGGTAGTAAGTTCCTTTAGCTACCTGGAAACATTAATGCACATTCCTCAAGCCTTGAGAGCTAAGAGAAAACCCATCAGGCACTTACAGGAGTAAAGCCTGGACCATGGCATAGCCAACTCTATACTCCAGTCAGACCTGAGTGCCCACCAGCAGGCACAACTGTTTGGACTATAAAACGTAACTGTCATTCAGGCTTCAGAGAAGCACTCAATTAAGAAGTTGTCATTTGAAATGACTGCTTTAAATTCACACTCCTTTTTGTTTCTGAACTGCAGAATAGGTGAACTGAGTATTCTACTTTTTTAACTTAAAAAGAAAAGAAAGTTATTCGCATGGTCCCATCACACAGGCTTTGAACACCAACGTTACATGTCATACAACTGACCTTGGCAGCTTGGGCAGAGCAGGCAGGAGGGAGCCGGTCTTCCTGTAGTGGAAAAATGCTACAACTACCAGAGCTCCAATTATGATGATCAAGAGGATTGTCAACAGCGTGGCCACTGCGGCTACAGAAGTGGAAGAGAAGCGAACATATCAATAACACGAGACCAACAAACCTGGTAGAAGCTGGGCACTAGAACCATTCACTCTTCAAAGAAGAGACTGGGTTAAATAGAATACCTAGGACAGCATGTAATTTAGGGGCCATGAGTATTTCCAAGTTGCTCATATTCTTAAAACTTACTCGTTCCTGGAGGGATGCCTTTTGAAAATGCGATTTCACAATAATTTCCGGTGTAGCCGTTAAGACACCTGAAAGGAAAAGGAAAATCATTCACTAGCTGTCACCTTCTTAGGCTTCTACTGCAATTTTCTAAGCACATCCCAAGGTAGAGAGAGCTTTGATTGAGCAAATTACATGTTGAACAGACACTGTAACCTGCATGACTTTCGTTTATTCTACCAAAAAATGATGAGCAGAAAGAACAGTGATCTGACTTTAGAAATTCACTTTCAGCGGAGTAGGGGTAGTACCTACAGGGTCAGCCTCATCAAATAAACCCCTTGGTGTCTTCTCTATCTAATCTGTGCAATTCTTCTGCAGAGAGGAACAATGTTAACCATGGCTGTGTCCTTTCCTTTGTTAGGCTTTCATTAAATACTTTTTAAAAACATCTATTTATCTTGCTCCCTGTTAGAGCTTTCTCAGTAGAGTCATCTTCTTTCCAAATCTTTAGCCCAGTCTTTCCGCTTGTCATGGGTGCCTTGTACTAACGCACCTCTGCTGAAAGCTGTTTGCCCACAGTGCTGTTGCCATTAACAATACCAGGTAAGTAGGAAAATGCTGTTGCCATTTCTGTAATTCCTTACTCCCCAAAATGTGGTCCATGACTCTGTAGCATCACCCGGAGCTTGTTAGAAATACAGAATCTCTGTGAGTGAACGGGCATTTGAACCAGACCGTCAGGAGATTCTTATGCACATTGTAGTTTGAGAAGCACCACCTTAGTTCTCTAAGGACTCCCCCAAGGGAGGGCAAGCTGGTTAAAATGTAAAAATTAGTGAGCCGGCAAGGCTCCTGTACTTGTTTTCCTGGCTACTTTAAGGACTCAAATTCCCCCACAAGAGGCAAGACCTACAGCTTGGACCTCAACATTCAGACTTACTTGCATTTGGGGAGGTCATTCTCATCAAAATAGCAATTTCCTCCGTACATACACCTGCATGGGGGGGGCATGGTGATGGGAAGTTCGATGGCTGCAGAAAGGGAAAGCCATGCAAGTGTTAGTCAGCCGGGCTCAGCAGAGCACCCACACCATGCAAACCTGCCCAGGGGCGGGGGTGGGGCGGGCCAGTTAATTAGTCTCCCTGTCGAAACGTCACCTTCCCCCTAAGTCAAATGAATTTCCTTATTAATAATAAGATCTCGGAGAGAAACATATATTTAGCAGAAAGACAGGGACAGTTTATAGCATTTCCCCCCACCCCCAAAACAGTGGAGAGGTACTAGACTATAGTAACAGTTATAAGAACCTATGGTAAGAGAATTTAAGATGTTCTCATTCTCATTTGAAGTCTTCAGAATTCTTCCCTGTGAACCCAGTGAAAATCAAGAATTTAATGTAGGTACATCTTGAAACTTCAACTGAAGGCTCCAAAGCATCAGTAATTGATCAGTCACTCGACAGTCACATAGCTGCCTTCGTAGGCAGCTGGCTACAGATCTCAGTGTTTAAGTCCCCCCAAACTGCCCTTGCTCTGGGTCCCTGCTTCCCGCCCATCCCACACATACTCCCTGGATGTGCCTTAAGGGTCATTAGTGCTTCAACGTCTCATACTTTGAAAACGATTAGTAAGTATTTAGCGCATGTGTATTTTATTTAAGAAGTTTGGATATCCTCCTGGCACAGTCCTTGGCTTTGAGGCTTTACGCAAAGTTCACTTTATCAGAGAGGCCTTCCCTGAACACCATCAAAAAGAGCAACTCCACCTACCCCATCTTCATCCCTCTTTCCCTGCTTTAGTTTTCTCCATGGTACTTTCACCACCTGACCTGTTATATACTTATTGGCTTCTCTATTTACTGTGCTATTTGAACATAAGCTCAATGAGCCTAGGGGATCTGTCTGTTTTGTTCCCTTCTGTTATCTCCAGCACTTAGAACAGTGCCTAGCACATAGTTGGCACTCAGTGAATCATATTAAGTGAACTAATTGGTTAATTAACTAATATATCAACCCAAGGCCCCATATGGAATGATTGCCTTCATTAGTGTGCTTACTTTGGTTAAAGTTCTTTTAAACAAGAATCTTAATATAATCCACTTGGCAAAAAATTTAAAGGAGAAAAGGGGTAGATGAGGTGACAACTTTGACATCATCTCTCCTATGATGTGAAATTGCAATGAATGTCGGAATGATCCAGCTATAGCATAGAACAAATCTCAAAAGCTTGAAATTGCCTTTTTTCAAAATGTTGGAATCTTGCCGTATTTCCCCAGTAGCATTGGGATGAGCATAGGGGTAGGGGAAGAGAGGGGAAGGGAAGCAGTCTTTTCTGAGTTCATTCCGTAAACCTGAGTCAAAGGGCTGTGTCTTGTTTAAGTGCTTGCTCCCCCTGGTGGTAGAAGATATTAAAACCTCTTCATGTCCCTGGCAGCTAAAACTGGGCCCCAAAGGATGTGAGCTACCAAGCCTTCATCTACCAACAACATAAGGTCCCTTTCAAAAGGTGGCCCTTTTTCAGTTGTCAAAGCTCTGAAATGAGCATGTGAGGAAACTAACATCCTCCAGGCCCCCCTCTGCACTGTATAAGCCCCTCCCACCTCAGGAACATGTGTCTCCACCCTGGGGGACTCCATTTATTAAATGGAGTGCAGTTGAGGTCACAGGCCTCGTGGAAAACTCACTCTTCAAAATGTCTTTACAAACCACGCAACAGTAGATTTGAGAGCACTGGATCTATATCTCTGCAATCTTAGCAAGTAATTCTCAGAACCATTGGAACAGGAGTTCTGTTTGGCCCCTGATGTCCCACTGGGCTCTGTTTCCCGCACCTCTCATCCCCCCTTCCAGCCATCCCCACTCTCTTCCATGAAGGACCCAGTGTATAGGGATTCTTCGGGCTCCTGAAGAGGCAGAGGAGCTCCCCGCAAGCCCCCGGGCTGCCCAGGGAGTGCCCCTACCTGCATCACACTCCGAGGTGCTGCCCTCTATGAAGCTGGAGCCTTGGGGACAGGCACAGCTGTATCCTCCAGGTCTCAGCAGGCAAAGGTGGCTGCAGACCTGTTTACAAGGGTTGCGCACTGAAAGAAAAATGGGAACAGCAACAGCAGTTAGGTCCTCATGGGAGAATGCACACCCCAACCAAGGGGATACCCAACAACTGGGTGTGGCTCTGCCAGGCGACAGCAGAGCACAGGCAGCACCCCAACACCTCCAGGCCCCATGTCACCTGGCCACTCATCCTCATTTACACTACCAACCCTGCACCCCACCAAAGTGGCCCAGTCCCTTCCTCCACCCTCCATCCCATGTCTGCACCTCTCACATTTTCTACAGGCATCACCTTTCTTCTCTACTGCCCTGGCAGGTTTGGAAAGTGGGCATCGGCCTGGTTCACTGCCTAACCTCAAAATCTAATCGTGCTAAACAACTTGAGATGGCTCAAAACACCAGTGAGAAAACAGTCTGCTTCTTCTAACTCACTAGCTTACTAAAAGGCTATGCAGCACCATCACACCCACTGAGTTTACTTCCAGTGCCCCCAGACTCTGTAGGCACTGACTTGGTCTTAAAAGACTTGACAAAAATTTTGAACCTCACTTTCTTGTTCTTGTAAAAATCTTACACGCATTTAAAAATTTTATTTGTGAATAATTAAAATGGCCACGTGTAGCCAGTGGCTACTGTCTGGACAGCTCACTTCTGTAGCACAGTTCCAGCATCACGAAAAGCTCTGTTGGATAGTGATGTCTACAGTCGTTCATGGTCCCTTATTTGTAAACCATTAGCATTAAAATCCCCCTCCCCCACCAGGGCCAGGTGTGGAGGCTCAGGCCTGTCATCCCAGCACTTTGGGAGGCTGAGGCTGGAGGATCGCTTGTGGCCAGGAGTTTGAGATCAGCCTGAGCAATATACCAAGATCCTTGTCTTGTAGCAAGGGACCGGAGCAGTGGTTCTCAAGACGCGGTCCCTGAACCAGCAACAACAATATCACTTGAGAACTTGTTAGAAATACAAATTCTCAGGCCATCTCAGGCATACTGTATCAGAAATCCCACCAATGGGGCCCAAAAATCCCATGCAAGCTAAAATTTGAGAACTATTGGTTCAAAGTAGATGCTAATCTAGCCCAGCTGGGCTGGGACTCTGGCCTCCACCTCCATCATTATTTTCCAAAGGGGTCCAGAGCATCCGCTGGCTAAGAAGCCTTTCCCTATGGAGCAATCTCCAGACTTTCCTCTGCCTTCTCCACAGGGGCCACAGGAGGGCCTCTCAAGTATACCGTTCTCTCCTCTCTTGCCTTTAAAACTGCCAAGTGTGAGGGCCTCAAGAACACTTAGCACACAAGAGCCATTATATTGGGAGGGCCTGGGATGTTCTGGAGAGGGCCTAGAGAGAGGTGATCACTGCTAGCGAAACAAGAGAGGTACTCCCTAGAAAAGGCATTTGCCACCAGTGTACTCTCCTGGGAGTCTCAGCTCTCAGTTGCAATTTGCCAAGGCTGATTCAAGGTCTCAGAATATCAGCGAACAAAACAGGACCTCAGGCTGCAACCTGGACTCACAGGGATGGGAAGGACTTGTCAAAGGCCACGCGGCCATAGAATTCAACCTGGGATGCAGGCATACTGACCTCTGGGCCAAAACAGAAAGACGCCAAGCTTTGGGTTGGATAGAATTGAACCTAAAAGTCATTTCATTTGTGAGTTTAAAACTCACTCAAGTTACTAAATCTCTCTTAGCCTCAGTTTCCTTATTAGAGATTAGAATAAAATGTCTTTATAAGATTTTGCAGAAGATTACTTAAAATAACAGATGTCTGGATTGGCACTGAAGAGAGAATCTGACATACAGAACTTAGTAAAAGTCTATTTCCTTTCCTCATTTAAAAAATTTCCTTTCCCTTCACTGTGCTCCATACATTGCTGAAGGATGAATCAGAACACAGGCAATCTGAAGAAACAGGACCCAAAACTAAGAAAATGAGAACGAGGGGAGGGCAGAGAAATGCACATGACTGATCATTTTATTTATTTTTTAGCATTAAAAAAAATTCTCCATTAGTAATTTTCATTAAGAAATGAGTTCTATACATAGCACATGTAATAAGTAAGAAAGATTGACATATTTAATTTATACATTTACTTTTAAAAATGTGATAGATGAAAATTGGCTAAAAGGAAACTATTCAAAATGGTAAAAAGGCCAGGCACAGTGGCTCACTCCTGTAATCCTAGCACTCTCGGAGGCCGAGGTGGGAGGACTGCTTGAGCTCAAGAGTTCAAGACCAGCCCGAGCAAGGATGAGACCCCGTCTCTACTAAAATTAGAAAAATTAGCTGGGTGTGGTGGTGCGTGCCTGTTGTCCCAGCTACTCAGGAGCCTGAGGCAGGAGGATCACTTGAGCCCAGGAGTTTGAGGTTGCTGTGAGCTATGATGACATCACCTCACTCTAGCCAGGGGAACAGAGTGAGACTCTGTCTCAAAAACAAAACAACACAAAAATAAACAACCCAAAATGGTAAAAAAGTAAAACTATAAGGCCTCTTTCCTGAATATCAACAGGAAAAGAGCCTAATTAATCCATAGCTAAGTGAATTAATTAAAGAAGACACCATGTGCAGTAAGCTATGATGATGCTTCTGCACTCTAGCTGGGGC
The DNA here is from genome assembly GCA_004363605.1 of Indri indri. Classification (NCBI taxonomy): domain Eukaryota; kingdom Metazoa; phylum Chordata; class Mammalia; order Primates; family Indriidae; genus Indri; species Indri indri. The sequence goes on from RJWJ010031777.1 coordinate 18,451, forward strand.
AACAGAGCGAGATCCTCTCTCAATAAATAAATAAATAAAAATGAAAATAAAATAAATAACACACAAATAAAATAAAAAAGACACCATGAAGATGAAATTTGAAACAAATGACTGACCATTTTAAACTAAGCCTCATATATCTCAGGTTAACCTGACTAGCCTGGCCTTGCAACTCTAAGAGTGGATAAGATTTCTTTTGTCCATGAAACACATTTTGTTACTTGTTAACCCAACGCACACTTAGCAGGGGTCTGATGCCTGCTGGATCCTATGGCCTGGAAGTACATATCTACAATTCCAAACAATGAGGACTGAAATATTTTTCTTCATGTCTGCTGCCATTTTACATAATTTCATTTGACCTCCAATTTTATATTTCTTTGCTCAAAATGGTTAACTCCCCCCCGTATACACACACACACCCCCCTTTCATGCACCAAGAGATTAGCTTATTATTATCCACTACATTCTCCAACAATATAGCCATTATTTTGAAATAAGGTTTTCAGATAATGAGGAACATCTTATTTCAAAGTTGGTGATTACCTGACTGATCATATCTGAGTTGATGAAAGATTCGAACTTGAGTGAGCCAAGGGTTCACAACCAGCATTTTCTCTTTTTTTCCTTGCCCAAATTTATCTTGTTTCCATACTTCTCCCTTCTCCCTAGATATCCAGTATATCTGGTCTTCAATGATGTCCAGATTGTAAGGGCGCACTGCTGCTTACCCACAGGGGAAAAGCAAAACAAAACAAGGTTATTGAAAAGAAAACACCCTAGGCACCACTTCTGTATCTGATATTATTCTGCTTGAATTATTCCCTAATACAGTGCCTTGAAACTCCAGGAACATTCAGGCAGACTTTCCGCACATGGGACTGTGAAAGTGTGCTGCACCGGGGGATCGATCAGGAGGACGGAAATTAAGCCACATTAATGCACACCGTCTTGACACCCATTATAGGGCCCTTGCTCACTTTCATGCTACTGATTTTATTGCACTGGAAAATAATTTGTAAGCCAAAGATTTTATCTTTTCCCTTGAACATAAGATACCACTGGTCAGATAGGAAAAATGTGATATGTGCTGAATCATTACAGTTCTACAGAGTCTGGATAAGAAAACAAAATGTTCCTCTCCTTCTAGATGTTTCCACTTGTGTATAATGAGCAATCTAGCACAGTGAAAACGAACATGTCCAGAAGTGGGTAGACAAGATTAACATTGGTACACTGAATGCCACCTCTATAAGGGTGATCTAACAGGACTCTCAGTTATGTCAATACCTGCTGCTGAGATGCATTTTTTAAAATTATGTAAAAAGGACAAAAAGGATTAATTATTGCTGATGCATTCATATGCATTTAATTCAGTGACTGAGAGTTGGGAGGGGTAGTGGGTATCTAAAAAACTATATAAAGCATCTTCTAAGATCAGGGTTCCTTCTTGAGAAAATGGGTAAAGAGACTAGAAATATATTAATCCATTATTTAATACATTAATTTCTAACTCATTTCTAACCTTCGTGTATAACAACTCTCCTGTCAGTCCCATCATGATTCATGGTTTCAATAACGTCCTCCTTGAAGTCACTCCAGTAGATCCGGTCGTTGTTCAAATAATCAATAGTAAGGCCAGTTGGCCAACCAAGGTCCTGAAAAA
>RJWJ010031778.1:0-18965 GCA_004363605.1 Indri indri
ATAAAAAAAAAAAAGCTCACTCTCTCTCTTTCTCTCTCTCTCTCTCTATACACACACACACACACACACACACACACATACATAAACACACATACACATACACATCCTATTGGTTCTGCTTCTCTGTAGAACCATACGAATACAAATTTTGGCACTGAATGAGGTTCTAGAGGAACAGAATTTTAAGGATGAGTTTTCTGAATTGACTCTGGGATTTCTGGAATTGGCTCTCTAAGCTTATTAGAGTCATAGATACTAATGGTTCTTAATAGTCCGTGGAATGATCTAGCAATGAAGATACACAAAGATACTCAATCACTTATAAGAAGTAAGGATTTGGGTGATTGTGTATAAGATGATTTTGAAAATTTTTGGCAAAATAACAAACAGAATGAGATGGGATGGTTGCTTCTAATGTCACTGAATAAAGTAGGGAAAGAAAAGACTGAGCTCAGGCTTTTGAATTTCCAGCTCAAGTGCTGCATAAATGACCTGAAAGCCTCAATGTATACACTGATGAAGACTTTTAGTTCCTGTAGCCACCGGGCTGAGATTGCTGAGAATCAAACCCAGAATCTGAATTATATTGCTGAATTACAATGCAAATTGAACTCCCAGCCTTGTAACATAGGGACTGTTAAAGTGAGGGTATTGATTGGAAAGGAATGGGATCCTGAAAGTTGGTATGAGGACGTGTGGGAAGACCCTGATAAAAACAGGGGCATTGAACCCCTAATTTCTGATGATTATTTTTTGTCAGTGGGAGTAATCTCCCCATCCCCAGTAGGAGAAGACAGTCCACGTTAGGTAGGAGCTGCCTCTCCAGGGCCATCTGAGTTTAACTATATTGCCTGAGGAAATCACAATGGCCTCCAGCGTGGCAGTTGCCATGCAAGGCAATCACTGGTCTCCTCAGGACCCACCCCCACCATTCTTCTTTGCTTCTTGACCTATAACTAGACTCAAGACCCATCATGCTCCTATAGGTGAGGTACAAAGTGTGACCCATGAGTTGGAGTGTTATACTCCAAAAGAACTACTTGAGTTTTCTAATTTATACAAGCAGAGTTCTGGGAAACACATGCAGAAATGGATACTAAGGGTGTGGGATAATAGTGGAAGGAATATAAAGTTGGATCAGGCCAAATTTATTAATATGGGTCCACCAATCAGGGATTCTGTGTTTAACGTTGTAGCTCAGAATTGAGGCCTGTTGAGGTCAGGCTACCAGTGAAGTTCAGGTTCATCTCACAGTGGGTCTGGTGGGTCCCTACATCCTGTGTTGTTTTCTCCAATTCCAGAATGCATAATTGGCATAGACATATGCAGCAGCTGACAGAAGCTCCACGTTGGTGCCCTGACCTATGGAGTTAGGGCCATTATGATGGCAAAGACCAAGCAGAATTACCTTTGCCTAGGAAAATTGTAAACCAAAAGCAATGCCACATTTCTGAAGGAATTGCAGAGATTAGTGCCCTCATTCAAACATTTAAGAGATGCGGAGATGGTGATTCCCACCATATCTCCATTCAACTGATCTATTTGGCCTATGCAGAGGACAAATGGATCTTTCAGAATGATAATAGGTTATTATAAGCTTAACTGGGTGGTGATTCCAATTGTAACTGCTATATCAGATATAGTTTAATTGCTTAAGCAAATTAACATATCCTCTGGTTCTTGGTATGCAGCTACTGATCTGGAAAATACTTTTTTTCTTCATATCTAACAATAAAGACCATTCGAAGCAGTTTGCTTTCAGCTCGCAAGGCCAGTAATATAACTTCATGGTCCTACCTCAGGGGACTATGAACTCTTCAGCCAGATGTCATAATTTTGTTCATAGGGATTTGATTGCCTTTCCCTTCCATAAGATCTCATAACTTGTCCATTACATTGGTGATATTATGCTGATTGGACCTAGTGAGCAAGAAGTAGCCATGACTCTAAACTTATTGATAAGACATTTGTATGTCAGGGGATGGAAATAAATATGACAACAATTCAGGGGCCCATAAAAATAATGACAAAACAAACAAAAAATAAAAAAAAAATTCAAGCACTTCCTACCTCAGTAAATTTCTCTAGGTCCAGTGGTGTGAGGCATGTTGAAATATTCCTTCTAAGACAAAGGATAAGTTGTTTCATCTGGCCCCTTCTACAAATGAAAAAGATCCATAATGCCTAGTGGGCCTCTTTGGATTTTGGAGGCAACATATTCCTCATTTGGGAGTGTTACCCCAGCCAATGTGCTGAGTAATTAGAAACACAGCTAGTTTTTCATGAGACCTAGAACAAAAGAAGGCTCTGCCACAGGTCCAGTCTGCCATGCAGGCTTGTCTGCCACTTGGGCCATATGATTCAGTAGATTTAATGGTGCTTGAAGTGTCAGCAGCAGATAGGGATGCTGTTTGGAGCATTTGGCAGGCCCCTGTAGGTGAGTCACAGCACAAGCCCTTAGTATTTAGAGCAAAGCACTGCTATCCTCTACAGGTAACTACTCTCTTTATGAGAAACAGCTCTTGGCCTATGAGGTCTTAGTAGACACTGACTCCTTAACCATGGGCCACCAAATTATCATACAACCTAAGCTGCCCATCATAAAATAGGTGTTATTTGACCCACCAAGCCATGAAGTTGGGCACCAACACCAGCACTCCATCATCCAATTAAAGTGGTATATATGAAACTGGGCCTGAGTAGGCCATGAAGGCACAAGTAAGTTACATGAATAAGAGGCCCAAATGCCCATACGCCCCACTCCTTGTACCCTACCTTCTTTCTCCCAACCTGCACAGGAAGTTCTCTATGATCAGTGGGCAGAAGAAGAGAAGATTCAAGCCTGGTTTACAGATGACTCTACCTAAAATACAGGTACCATCCAGGCACCACCCAGAAAAGGGACAGCTGCAACCCCTTTCTGGGACATCTCCGAAGGACCGTGGTAAAAGGAAATTCTCTCAGTAGGCAGAATGTTAAGCAGTGCACCTGGTTGTTCAGTTTGCTTAGAAGGAGAAATGGCTGGCCAGATGTGCAACTATAATCTGATTCGTGGGCTGTGGCCTTTGGTTTGGCTGAATGATTAGGGACTTAGAGAGAAAATGATTGGGAAGTCAGTGACAAGAAAATTTGGGTAAGAGGTATGTAGATAGACCTCTTTGGGCAAAAAATGTGGAGATATTTGTGTCCTATAGGAATGCTCATCAAAGTGTAACCTTAGGCAGAGAAAGATTTTAATAATCAAGTGAACACAATGGCCTATTCTGTGAATATTAGTCTCAACCATTTAGACTGAGCCATGAGACAAGTATTGAAGGATGATTGATAATTTTAATTAAATTTTTTTAAAACTTGCTTTTATGGAATTCAATAGTTTCTGGTATGGTATTCTGGATTTGGTTGACTTGTCATTTTTTTAATTGTTTCTCCTTCTTAGTTTCCTAATAAAATTCCTTTTGAAAACATACCAACACAAAATACATATGCCATCAATACAAATGAAGATGCTCAATGAGCTCTGGATGTTAGCTGTGGCTTGCTTATAAATTATTTGCATGATTTGGATGAGTTCCCTGAATCTCAGTTTTTACTTCTGTGAAATGGCAAGTTTGGTCAATATGGTCCCTGTATACACAAACTTTTTGGCTTAACAATAATGAGAAAAATTCTGTTGCATGCTGAGATGCTGATAATGGCTGCCCATTCTACCCATTCATGGGAGAGCAAAGAGTCTGTAAGTATTTAAAGTCAGGAGCCAAGAAGAAAACAAGGACAGCTATAGGTGTTATGAAATTTCTGCCTAAAATATGCATTCATATTGGTGTATAAACAACTTGGGCATAAAGGTAAAAATATCTTAGTATAAACCTCAGAAGTGGTGACAAAATATATACAGTAGCCATAATGTAAGGTACAATGTGACACAGCTTTAGCAGTAGTAATCTGAGATCAGAGAGGAACACGAAGGTTTCTTCCTTTTTGGTCTTGGAAAAAAAAAAAATTGAAAACTATCATCTACAAGCAAGAACTGCTGAAAGTTAATTCAATTGTGTGGCGGATTAAAAATGATCCCCAGCACCTTGACATTCCTCCCATCCCAAGGTGAGGATCACTTTAAATTGCAATGACTGCTTTGACCAATAGACTATGGCAGAAACAATGCTGTGCCTGTCTCTGGGACCAGGCTTTAAGAGACTGGCAGCTTCTACTTCCTGTTTCTTGAAAAACTCTTTCTAGGAACCCTGGGTTGTAGTGTAAGAAATTCAACTATCTTGCAACTGCCATGCTGGAAGGGTCACATGTTGGTGTTCTGTTCAACAGTTGCAGCTAAAATCAGCCTGTAAGATTTTCCCACAAGGTACCGAGATGTGAGTGGCAGATCTCAGACCTTCCAGGCCCAGACCATCCCGCCCACCAGTTGTTCACAACCCACTGATCTCAGTCAATCGCACACGGAGCCGAAGAGTCTCTCAGCTCAGACTTGCTCAACTCTTTTACCCACAAAATTGTGAGATATAATGTAATAAAACTGTTGTCTGACACTGCTAAATCTTGGGGTGATTTGTTATGCAGTTATAGACACCTGGGACAAGATGATAAAAGATTCTTAGGTCTTTTTTTCCCTGAAGTTTTATTTGGTTAATAGTATACAGGGAGACCATTTATGAAATCAGACCTTTTAATCTTGGGTCTTGAATGTTAAATCAAGACAGAATTGCATTTCTCCTACATTCCTTTTTGCTCCTTCTCCTGTCTATTTTTAGGTGGTTGTATGCCATTTCGAGGCCTACCATTCTTTTAAGTCTGTCAGATGGTAATCCAAGCCCCAGTAAGTAATACCCAACCACCTCTCATTTTAAACAGGCAATTCCACACTCCCCTCCAAATATTTCGGCTTTCACGATTGATAACCATGTTGGGACTGAGAAAAATCCCATATCTATTTTGTATCAGCTGAATTTAGATAAAAGAGCTAAGACTTTTGAAATAGAATTAAGTTTTACTATTTAAACTAATTTTGTTTCACCTCAGGCAAGTTACTTAAGCTCTGAACACTATATTTGCTGTTTGCTTGTTTGTTTTTTAATAAAATTAGGATAATAATTCCTACTTTGTTGTGTGAGTTTGATAGCAAGTCTATACATAAAAAGCATGTACCATAAAATAATTTGTCAATAAATATGACATATGGTATGAAAAGAATTTGACTATTAGAATAAACTTCTCGCATATTCAAGTCCCGATCTGCCTCTCTTTCTGTTCACTTCAACAATTCCTGAATGCCTGACATATTTCAGGCTCTAATCTGGATGTTGGAAATACAAAGATGGGTAAGTCATAGCTTCTGGCCTTGAGGAGCTCACAGATCAAAGAGGAATTTGGGAATTAAATCAGATATGTAAAACCATATAGCTCTGCACCTGAGATATTGTAAAGGCGCATTTACACGTCATGGCAGCTGTATGAACAACACAAAATCCAGAGAAGTTTTAAGATACAGAAGTGATCGATGTGGAACTCAGCAGGAGAGATTCCCCGCAAGCATAGAATGTGACAGGAGACAAATCATGTTCTGAAAATCACAGTAAGAAGAGATGTTGAGAACAAGAAAAATATTGTTAAATAAAACCTGGACAACAAAAACCCAAGTGAATTAAACATGCATAATTAGCATAAACCTTTGATAGGCATGTTGTCAAAGGCTTCGTATAGTTCTTTGTTAAAGAGATTTAAAGGGAGGTAGAATTTAGCAGTCAGTCGGTGCCAGCAATGCAGCACACATTGCCAAACTGGACCATCACACCGTGAGAAACTGAAAGTGAAACTAATTGGAATAAAATCTCAGTAGCCCACCTACTAACATGCATGCATACACATGTATATTTACATCTGATCCACAACAGTTCTAAAAGTCAGCTAGTCTCACCCACAAGGATATATAACACTTCCTGACCCATACTCAGCCAGAGGCCTTTTATAGGCAACATGAGGGACATTACAAGGGAAAATAAAAGAGCACAGATAAAACTCTCACTCAGCCCCAACTGCACCATTTTCCAGGCACTACCTCCTGCCTCCTGAACTTGCCTGTTACTTTTCCAGGCAAAAGAGTTCAAAGAGGGTATTTAAAAGAAAATGATATGCTGTAATTACATATGTTGGCTCCTCACTCATTCGAAAATATTGAGTACCAGCTATATTTCCAGTATACTAAATCATGCAAACTATATTTTCAACACCAAGATTCTTTTAGCAAATTGTTTTTATGAACTATCTTAAGAAATCTTATAGCCTTAATAACTTGTGTTCCTGGAGCCAAGATTTCTTTGGGACAATTATTTTTGCCTTAAAGAATGTTTTATTCTATCCCCACTCCAGAATTGATCACCAAATTTAAATATGCCTGTTTTTGTGAAAAACTATGTCTGCCTTGGGATAAAGCTATTACCAGTATTCAAAACAATGGAAAATGGATGGATAGTTAATTTGGCTATTATGTTCTGTAAGTGTTCAAAACAGAGATGAGTAATATCTCTGTTAAGGGTCTTTATAGGTATTGGAACATAAGTAAATTAATATTTATATATTGGCCTAAAAATGTCTTAACGTATATCTACTTTAAAGATCATTAAAATATTTTAAAGTGAAAAAGAGAATTGAAACATTAAAAAATATAGATATAAAGCTAATACTTTAGAATAAGAAAATACAATTCATTATTTTAGAATATTTTAATATTTGGTTAACTATAAATTTTTCATAATTTCTGACTTTCCTATTTAGATATGAAATGTAAAAAAATTTTATAATGATAAAATAAATTGTGATGCAATTTAAGGAATGTTTTATTTTGCTGAGTACCCATTTGTAGGTTTTTATTTTTCTGTTTACTAGAAAAATATTTCTTACTGGATTATGTGAATAAATGCTGAGAATTCAGAAATCTAGAAATATCTGCCTAGAACATTTGATACATAAGAAGAAATGTATTTTTCTATCTGTGAATTATTCTATTGACCTTTTTTCATTGTATGGTATTCATTATTTTAATTAACTCATTTGGAATGATACTATTCTATGAAGTTTTAAGTTAGATAAATACTTGAATTCCTTAGGGATTGAGAATATTATGGCCAAATTTTACTCAAAGAGAAAGTATAATAAAGCCCAAGGGAAACCTGAATCAGAACGCAAATCTCAAAATTTTTCAAATTTTGAGAGATGTCCATTAATTTGGCTCAGTGAAAGAATGTGATCTTTACATTATATGAAATATAATTTTCATGTCATATAATTAATTATTAATGGTGATAGAACACTATTTTTTATAACCTCTGATGCAAATAGTTGTCAGTTTCACTTTTGGGATCATGATATGCTGTCACTATTTGCACAGATCTTCTCGTTTTTGTTTTTGTTATTTTACTTACCAGCATATTTTCAAGATCTACCCATGTGGCTTTGATTACATCTAGTTCATTATTTCTGACTACTTCATAACATTCTATAATATGCATCATCACATTTTACCTATCCATTATCTCAGTGACAACTAAAATGTCTTCAGTTCTCCCCTTTCATAAATAATGCTGTGGTAAACTTGTATCTGTTCCTTTACAGGCCTGTGTAAGATTATCTCTCAGCATATTACCAAGAGTGGGGTTCTGAGTCATGCATATTTATATGTCTATCTTATTTATCTTCCCAAAGAACCAGCTTTTTGTTGATCTCTCCTTTTTACTTTACTTTTATTTATTTTTCGTTCCTGTCCTGTTTTATTTATTATGCCTCTATCTTTATTATTTTCTTCCTTCTTTTTTCTTTCTAGAAGCTTTACTCTGCTGTTCCTTCTCTAGCTTCTTGAACTCTTAGCTCATTTGTTTTTAATTGTTCCAGTTTTCTCATGAATGTATTCAAAACTATAATATTTACATTAAGCATTACTTTAGTAATCTTCTGTAGACTTGATATATAGTACTAAGTATTTCACTAGTTTCCCTTTTTTTTTTTCCTGTTTAACCAAAGGATCATTTAATAGTATGCTATTTAAAATCTCCAAACACATGGGATTTTTAAAGGCATTCTTTTATGCCTTTTATGCAGATGAGTTGACTCAATATGTTGGAGTGAGCTAAAAATGAACTGCTGCTGTATGATAGACCTACTCTGGTGTGGCCCTGAAGACACAATGAGGGGAAATCCTCCCAGAGGGCAGGGCTACAAGAAGCACACTTAGGTCACTACCATTGTGTAGATAGAGATGTGTTCTGAAAGAAGACTACAAATAAGGTTTTGAAAAGTGTCATGTAGCTTGGCTGGAAGGTCAGGAGCCTGGAATAACTAATGTTGGAAGATCAGATTCAAGGAAGACTGAGAAAGAGGCATGTGGATAAATCTTTGGAAGGAGCATAAAATAAAGAGGAGGATCTGAACAACCAGGTGTACAGGATAACTCATCTCAGAAGATTAGCTAGCTTCTGGCCTTGGCCATCCCAGTGCCCACAATAAACTTGTAAATTGTTGGCATGATGGTGGAGATGGAGGAGGCTATGCATGGACTCAACAGCACAGCTTCCTCCTACCACTGTTAATCTAACTATTGCTGCTGTTGAATATCATCAGATCTGCCAGCAACAGAGACTGATGCTGAGCCCTTAAATGGAGATCAACCAACAACATTGTGGCAAGTTGGTTACACTGGACTCCTTTGTAACAAAGGAGCAGCGGCCATATGTAGGTGACCAGGATCCACTGGTCCTAACGTGGACCACATTACCTGAATCTGCAAGTGTGACAGAATGTTGAAATGGCCTCTTAACAGATGAGGCTTGTGGATGACACTATAGCTTTAAGGTGCTGTTTTTCAGCATGTGATATATACTTTGAACCAATGGCAACTACATGTGCTATTACTGTGACAGCTAGAACATTTGGTTCCAGGAATCAAAAGATAAAATTAAGAGTGGTTCTTATCATCACCCACAATGAACCACCTTGGATGTTTGTGCTTTCCTCTGCATAACTTGTGTTATGCTGGACTATAGGGGATCAGTAAGGTTCTACTAAATCTGAAGCTGTGGCTGCCACTGACCATTTTTGGCTCTTCAGGCCAATAGGCCAGCAAGCAAAGAAAAGAGTTACTATGCAGAAAGGTGTAATTGACTCTTATTATGAGGAGATAAAGTTGCTGTTACTCAATGGAGGCAAGGAGAATTATGTCTGGAACTTAGAGGATTCACTGGATCCCTCTTGGTGCTCCTATGTCTAATGATAACAGTAAAAAGGCAATTGTAGCAACCATGGACTGGTTAGAGAACAGTAAAAAAGGGATAATAAGAACCCTCAGGGATGAGAGTCCGAGTTTCACTAAAGTGAAGCAACCTGGACTAGGAGAACTGCTGGCCAAGGATGAGTGAAACATAAAATGGCTGCTGAAAAAGTAAAATGATGAATACTAGTCAAAGCCTTAGGACCAACTGCAGCAACAGAGACTACAGTTTGCCCCATTGGCTTCCTATTTTTAATATTTAATTTCATTTTATTTTTAAATTGTGACTGGCCACTACATTGAAGAATGGTGACTAGACAGAGGGAATTTAATGTGAAGTATGAGATAATCTGTCATATATGGCCCTTATTGTGTTGAGATATGTTCCTTCTACACCCAATTTGTTGAGGGGTTTTTATCATACAAAGGATTGGTTTTTTGTTGTTTTTTTTTTTTTTTTTTTTTTGAGACAGAGTCTCATTCTTTTGCCTGGGCTAGAGTGCCGTGGGGTCAGCGTAGCTCACAGCAACCTCAAACTCCTGGGCTCAAGCAATCCTTCTGCCTCAGCCTCCCGAGTAGCTGGGACTACAGGCATGTGCCACCATGCCCGGCTAATCTTTTCTATATATTTTTAGTTGTCCAGGTAATTTCTTTCTATTATTTTAGTAGAGATGGGGTCTCGCTCTTGCTCAGGCTGGTTTCGAACTCCTGAGCTCAAACAATCCATCTGCCTCGGCCTCCCAGAGTGCTAGGATTACAGGCGTGAGCCACCGCGCCCGGCCCCAAGGATTGTTTTTTGAAACCTGATATATTTTGGAAGCACTCTTTACAAATATATTTTCAATGTTTATTTATTTTTTAAATTTATTTTTAATTGAAAAATAATAATTGTTTATATTCATGGGGTACAATGTGATGTTTTGATCTATGTATACTTTATAGAAATGTTCAATCAAGCTAATTAACATATCCATCATCTGACCAACTTAGCAATTTTTCGTGGTGAGAAAGTTAAAAATCTATTCTTTTAGCAATTTTAAAATATATAATACATTATTAACTACATGGTTACCACATAGTGCAATAGATCACTAAAACTTGTTTCTGCAGTCTAACCGAAACTTTGTACCCCTTGATCAATATTTTCCCTTTACCCATCCCTCTTTTCCCTCTCAGCCTCTGACAAACACCTTTCTACTCTCTGTTTCCATGAGAAACTTTCCTACAGTCCACGTAAAGGTGAGATGATACAGTATTTGTCTTGCTGTGCCTGGCTTATTTCATTTAGCGTAATGTCCTCCAGTTTCATCTAATATGTTTATTTTATATTAAAGTATATTGATTCAGTAAACATAAAGGACTTTCCTAGCTGCATTTTTTATGTCTAGTTGTGGTAATTTGGATTTGATAAAACATCAAATAATTTATAGTTACTCCCCTATCCCAATCAATTTAAATCCTTGCAGTTTATATAGAAAGATTATATTTCTTTAGTCTGAAGACTTTCTCCAGTTACAAGTACTCAGCCTGCCAATATGAAAATTGGAGACATTTATGAAAAACATGTGGTTTGTAGTGGTGTGATTATGATTATTTATATCTCGTTTTTTAAATCATATATTTATATGCTTACTGACTTTTTCACACTAAACACTTCAGTACTAAATGTTTGGCACCAGCATACTTACGTAAAATAGATTACTGTGGGAATACTTTTCTGAGTTCACTGTTTATTTTTTATGTCCACAAAAACCACAGAGCTACTAGGTGTCACATAACAGCTGCACTGCTGCACACTTTTGCTCAAAGCCACACTTACTTTTGCCTCAGTGTAGTGCATTTTTACTATATGTATGCCAAAGCTTTTCAAGGCTTTTCCTCGAAGAAAAACATTTTGTATTATCCTATCCTCCTGTTGTATATGTGAGTGGGTTTCAAATCATCTTAGATTCATTTGAAGTCCCTTGAGTGCAATGTCTTATACCGTTGTTTTTTTAATTTGCCTTTTAATTTTCCATAATATTTAGAAGTTAAATAATATATGGTTTATAAGCAAGTTGCCAAAACTTGAACATAGGAGTAAAAAAAGAATGCATTTTAAACAATTTAAAAAATTATTCTTAGCCCTTACTAATGCTTAAAGCTCTTGGTGCTCTGTAAACGATTTCCCCCTATAACTTCAGCCTGAATTTGCTGTTTCTCCTCCTCCTCCTCCTCCTCCTCCTTCTTCTTCTTCCTCCTCCTCCTCCTCCTCCTCGAAATACTTTTGGTGTTAGTTTCACTTTCAAACACTGAATATAGGTGTTAATGAAAAGGCCCTTTCTATCTAGGAATTATCAATATGTTGGATCTAGATCTTCTAATTTTTCCACAATGATCATTTGTAGTCATAGTGAAATTTGCTTGAACTTGGTAAGCTTGCTCAAATATGAAAATGAAATCTCTAACTTTGGCTAGTGACTTCCTTTCTGTTTTTATCCACATGCTATATCACTAACTCTCTTCAGTCTCTTTTTCCCCCAAATGCATGGTGAAAATCCAAAAATGGTATCAGCTCTATAGTTACATTCTGTGGAAAGTGATAGTAAGGATGTTGGTATATAACTTCAGTCTTTTTCAGGCTTATTATTAAGACACTGGGAGGAGATGTTAAAGTGTTCATGGGCCTTTTTCTGTAAAGACTTGTGTGGAAACATTAGAAGCCTGAGTTTCAGTGTACAGTAGTCTTTGTGATATCGTTTTGCTACGATATCCCAATGAAATAGAAACTTCTTTTCGATATTTCTAAATCCATTCATCTTGCTACATTCATTTATTAAGTTTTTAAATTTGTTCCAGAACTTCGGTAGGCTACAACCTAAGGAGAGAGAGAAAAAAATATGATATGGCTTTTAATCTCAAGGAGTTATGTGGTTTGGAGGAGATCAAAATGAAAGCAAGAACCACAGAGAAAATAGGCGTTGTGTTCAAGGTAACCACAGGATATAGAGGGAGAACAAGTTGAATGTTAGTCCGGAGTGGAGGAGACTAAAAGAGGTTTTTTGAAAGAGGTATCACTCAAGATCCATTTAAAATAATGAATAAAATTGATCAGGGACTTTGTTAGTCAATGCAAATGGGGAACCACTAAGGGACATAAACAAGAGAAAATCTGGACCAGCTTTCAGTTTTAAAAGATGATTTCAACAACTCTTATGAAAGTTAGATGGCACTTGAATGAAACTAGATTGTAGACAGAACAAGTGAGAGATGATGAGATCTTAAACTTGGGAGATAGTGAGAAGAAATGGAGAAAAGGGGATGAATAACAGAGCTATCCAAATAAACACTAACTTGATGTGCTCATGACGGGAAAGGAGGCATTGAGGAAGCCTCTCAGGTTCCTGGTTTAGTTGTGGTTTCTTGGGAGTATACTGGAGCTATTAAAACTGAGATGGGGAACCTCAGAAGAGGGGAATGGGCAATAAGCAATAGTAATGAAATCAGGTTTTTATATGTTGAGTTTGAAATGTTTGTGGGGCTTTCATATGAGATGTCCGTTAAACGGGTTACAGGGCTGCTGTGAATTGTTGTTGAGGTTGTGCACCATGCTAGGGTGCTATTTTCATTAATTGCAATGTGAATGTTGTCTCCTAGTTTGTGCAGAGCACAACTTGTACAACTATAAGTGGTGGCCATGTTACTGGTCTAAAACTGAAGAAAAAGATATGAACTGGGAACAAAGATTTTATTTATTCCTTTAACAGAGTTTTGAGTGCCTGTGATGTGCCAGATACTTTTCTAGAGACTACAGATACAATGATGAACAAAGCAAAGAAAGTCCTTGCTCTCATTGGACCTATATTCTAATGGAGGGGGCAGACAATGGCCAAATAAATATGTAATTTAATGTCAGATAGTGATAGGAGCTATTATTAATAAATCACGTAGTCAGATAGAGAGGAACTATTCCAAGGGACTTAAAAAATAGGAGGTCTCAGAGAAATAGCTGGTTCTAGATCTTGAGCAAGAATAGTACAAGATAACCATAGAATATCTCCTTATCCCAGAAAGAAGTGAGTTACCAAAAACTACAATGTTGTATATATCAAAGAACTCAGGAGCCAACTTGAAGAAACTCCTTATCAGCCTGGATTCAGACAAGAGTAGAGCCACGAAAACTATTATGGGAATAAAAGGGTTTGTGATGAGAATTTGAATTTACATGAGTGTGGAAAAGCTGGGAAAGAAGCCAGAGGATCACATCACTAATGTCTTCAGCCTGAAGCTTGACTTGGATTGAAAGGCAAGAGTTGGAGAAGAGTTTGAGCACCTTTCACTCTACCTGCCACAGGTAAAATGGGAACTTGTGGAGCTGTCTGCAAAACCACTGATCCTCGTGCTGCCTTGACAATTTTGAGCCTCATATGGTCCCAAGGCCTAGCTGTGAATTCCCCTGCTCTTACCAGATATGCCACCAGTGGGAAAGGTTCTCTGCCCAGCTAGTTTCCCTATTAACTGGACCAACTGCACACTACTGACTACTCAATTTAACAGTTTGATCTCCCCATTGGCCTGCACAATTATTCAAACAAGCCAATGACATCCTCCCATAGGAACCCTGTTTTCATTACCAAGCCTTCCTCCCACCGTCCCTGCTGCTAACACTATTCTCCAGTGCAAGCCTTATGTGGCCTGTGTGATTTGCAGTATCATCTTCCCCTGGACTGTGAGTACTGTTTATGTGACTGATAAATTGCTCTTAATTTCATCTGTACAGCTTTAAGTGTTATGTTTTTGGCCATCTTGTACTATTCAGGGTGGGGATCCCTTATTCACCAACAGGGTGAGTAGGAAATGATCAGAACATCTTCCATTTCAATTCTCTGGAAAAGCTTGTGAGGAATTGATATTATTTCTTCCTTTATTGTTTGATGGAATTGACCAGAGAAGCAAAGTGGCCTGGAGTTTTCTTGATGGAAAAGTTTTTAACTAGAGATTCAAATTTATTAATAGATATAGGGTTAACAGGTTATCTGTTTCTTCTTGAGTGAGCTTTGGTAGTTTCTGTCTTTTAAGTTTTTTTTTTTTTTCCATTTCATCTAAGTTGTAAATTTATAGACATAATGTTATTCATATTTCCTTATTTTCTTTAATAACTGTAGATTCTGTTGTAAGCTTACCTCTCTCATTGTGTCTTCTCTCTTTTTCCTGATCAGTCTGGCTAGAGGTTTATAAAGTTTATTGATCTAAAAGAACCAACTTTTGATTTCATTGATTTCTCACTATTATTTTTCTCTTTCCTATGTCATTGGTTTGTGTGCCGGTATTTATCATTTCCTTGTTTCTATTAGTTTGGGTTTAACTTGACCTTCCTTTTTAATAGTTTCTTAAAGTGGAAGCTAAAGTCATTTATTTAAGATCTTTTTTCTTTTCTGATATTGGCTGTTATGATGAATTTCCCCCTAAGTAATGCACTAGTTGCACTTCACCAATTTGATATGTTTTGCTTTCACATTAAATACAAAATAATTTCTGGTTTCTCTTTAGGTTTCTTCTTTAACCTATGAGTTATTTAGAAGTATATCAATTAGTTTCCAAATATTTGGGAATTTTGCAGGTAATTTTTTAATATTGATTTATAATTTAATTCTATTTTGATCAGGAAACACTCTTTGTATGACTTTAATACATTTGAATTAATTGAAACTTATTTTATTGGCTCAGAATGTAGTCACTCTTGGTAATGTTCCATGTGCACTTAAAAAGAATATGTATTCTACTATTGTTGAATGGCATATTCTATAAATGCCTATTAGGTCAAATTCTAATCTTCTGTATCAGGTATCAGTAAACTTTTCTTTAAACAGAAGATGGCAAATGTTTTAGGATTTGTGTGCCCTAGAGTCTCTATCACATTATGCTACTCTTAAGGCAGAAGCTGAAGACATTTATTTAAGATCTTTTTTTCTTTTCTTACATTGACACTTAGAGCTATCAATTTCCCTCTAAGTGCTGTCTTAGTGGCGTTTCACAAAGTTCAATATGCTGTGTTTTTATTTTCATTCAGTACAAAATATTGGCACTTAGTGCTATAAATTTTCCCCTAAATCCCACTCTTCTGTTGTAATGTGAAAGCAGCTATAGATGCTGTATAAATGAATGAACTTGTCTATGTTCCAGTAAAACGTTATTTACAAAAACAGATAGGAAATCAAAAGGGACGGATTTAGCTCTCAGGTTGTAGTTTGCCAAGTGTTGTTCTAATTTATTACTGATTTTCTGTGTACTTGTTCCATCAATTACTGAAAGAATGGTATTGAAATCTCTGAATATACTTGTGAATTTGCCTATTTCTCCTTGCAGTTCTATTAATTTTTCCTTATGCATTCTGAAGCTCTGTTACTAGGTAAATAAACATTTAGTAATGTTTTGTTGTCTTGACAGATTGACCATTTTATCATTATGAAATGACATTCTTTATCCTAGTTACATTCTTTGCTCTGGAATCTACTTCATGTGATATTAATACAGCCAGTTCAGCTTTCTTTTGACAAGTGATAGCATAATATGCCTTTTTTCATCCTTTTACTTTTAGTCTATTTGTATCTTTATATTCAAAGTGTGTTACTTGTAGGCAGCATAGATTTGGGTCTTGATTTATTAATTTGATCTGACAATTTCTTTCTTTTAATTGGAGCATTTGGACAATTTATATTTAATGTGATTATTAATATGGTTAGGTTTAAATATATCATCTTATTTGTTTTCTATTTGATCTACCTGGTCTTTGTCCCCTTTTACTTCTTTTTCTGCCTTCATTTGGTTTAATTAAATATTTTGTGTGATTTCATTTTATCTCTATTCTTTGCTTATCAGCTACAACTTCTTTGTTATTTTAGTGGTTGCTTTAGGTTTTATAGTATGCACCTTTACTTTGTCACAGTATACATTCAAATGATATTATAGTATTTCAAATACAGAATAAGAACTTTACAATAGCATATTTCTCTTTCATTTCTCCTGACCTTTGTGTTATCGTGGTCATACGTGTTATTTATACATATGTTATAAACTTCATAATACATCGTTACTGTTTTT
Source organism: Indri indri (assembly GCA_004363605.1). Taxonomy (NCBI): domain Eukaryota; kingdom Metazoa; phylum Chordata; class Mammalia; order Primates; family Indriidae; genus Indri; species Indri indri. The sequence continues at coordinate 16,349 of RJWJ010031778.1, forward strand.
GTTTAAACAATTATCTTCTAAAAGATTTAAATAACAAGAAAACACCGATATATTCACCCATGTATTAACCATTTTTAGTGCTCTTCATTCCTTGGTATAGATCACAATTCCATCATTTTTCTTCTAACTGAAGGATTCCTTTAACAGCTTTCATAGTGTGGATATTTGGTGATCCTTCAGCTTTTGAATGTTTGAAGATGTCTTTATTTCACCTTTGTTTTTGAAACATTTTTTAACTGGTATAGAATTAAGTTTTTTTTTTCAGCATTTTAGAGTTGTTGCTCCACTGTCTTCTTTCTTGCATTGTTTCTGAGAAAAAAAATCTACTATCACTTGAATTTTTCTTTCTTAGTCTGTATTGTGTCTTTTTTGTCTGGTTGCTTCTAAGATTACCCTGGTTTTGAGCAATTTGATTATGATGCTCCTTGGTGTATTTTTGTTCATAATTCTTATGCTTGTGTTTTGTTGAGCTTTCTGGATCTGTGGCTCTATAGTTTTCATAAAATTTGAAAAAATTTCAATTATATTTCTTCAAATAATTTTTCTGTTCCCCCTTTCTCCTTTAGGTACTTACAAGTATGTGTAGATCAATCTGCTTCAATGGTGTGACGGCTCACAGATTTGTTCAATTTTTGAAAATTCCCTGTTCTTGTGTGTTTTATTTTGGATAGTTTCTATTGCTGTATCTTTAAATTTACTTTAAGTTTCTATTCTCTTCTGAAATGTAATCTGCCATTAATCACATTCAACATTTTCACTTTACATGTTGTAGCTTTAACTTCCAAAATTTCAATTTGGGTCTTTTAGATATCTTTTATGTCTCTACTTACTTTTTTGAATGTATGGAATAGAGTTATAACTTTTTAAATATTCTTGCTTGCTAATTCTTGTATGTGTGTCTGTTCTGGCTTGGTTTTGATTGAGTGACTTATTTGCTCATAATAGATCATATTTTCCTACTTCTTTCCATGTCTAATAATTTTTTATTGAAAAATTAGATAATGTAAATTTTACCTTGTTGGTTGTTGGATATTTTTTCATTCTTATAAGGATTTTTCAGCTTTGTTCTGGATTACAGTTATGTTATTTGAAAACAGTTTGACCTTTTGGGTCTTGAGAAATCTTTAGATTTCTTAGATGAGACAAGCTCAGTGCTCAGTCTAGTGCTAATTAATCCCTATTGCTGAGATAAGACCCTTCCATGTACTATTCACAATGTTTTATGAATCATAGGGTTTTCTAGTCTGGCTGGTGAGGACAAGCACTATTATTGGTTGGCCATGTGTGAGTGCTGGGTGCTGTTGGCCCTATATATTTGAAATTTTCCATAATAGAAATGAAAAGGTATAATTTTGGGAAAAGAGACAGCTATAAGGAGTACTGTCTTAGGGTGGTCAAGGAAAGCCTCTTTTACTAGGAGACTTTTGAGAAGAGGATTGATGAAAAGGAAGAAGCAACATGTGGACTAAAATAAATAAGTCTATAGGATTTTTCAGTTAGGATGCCATTGATGGCTCCATTCCACTTGACCATTTTCAGTGGAATGTGAGGGAAGAACTTTGAGTGAAAACGAGGACGGGAGGACAGCATTATTCTTCTGGCAGTTTACTGTAGAGAGAAGAGAAGAGACACTAGTTTCTGTCTTCTCTCAAGCAGTGTAGTAGGCATTATGCTTATCTGACATGGTACAGGATTTGCCGTGTCTCTGCGTGGAATTGTCATCTGACTGCAGCTCCTTTTCTGGGGCCACTTTTTCTGATCCTGTTGCCTTTTGGTTTTAGGTAGTTTTTTTCCTGCCTAGCTATCCTCTTCAGCCCTGCGCAATTCCTTTAGGGAGCCACCTTCACATCCCTTGTCACATACCAGGTACCACCTAGAGAGGACTGCCAGGAACTCCTGTGCTGTTGGAGGATTTTATTTCTTAACCTTTTGCACAAATCGATTCTTCAGTTGTTTGTTCTTCTGCCTGTTCTCCCCTCTCTTGACTTTTGACTCCATTGTTCACTTTCCATTTCCACCTTGTCTTGCCTTTTAGACTAGATTTTCAGCATTGTTTTCTTATCTATAATTTTATTTAGTCGTTAATCAAAAATTAGATCTTTTCTGCACTCTGCCTTGGAATGCTTATTTCAACCTAGTCCCATGATCTGTGCTGTTTGCTAAAGGTAAGCCAGTGAAAACACCTGTTAGGTTGTTATCCTACAGTTCTCAATTACCTTCCTCATAAAGCCCAAATTAGTCTTCCATGGCTGGCTAACCTGGCATGAGAGGTAGAGAAATACATTACTCTTATAAGCAGTATTCCTGGGCCCATTAACCAGTAACAGAGACCAAGGCAGAACTGCTGTTTCTACGTTCAAAGGCCCAATCTCCACAGCTCTGGAAACCCTCAGAACACTTGGTTTACTCAAAAGCATTTGCTAGGGCATTTTCCCATTGGTTCAGTTCTACTCCTTTCCAATGTTCTGTGTGACGACATGTGAAGTGTGCATAAGCACTTCTGCTGAATAATGAGTATTATGATGGTTATCTTGAGACAATCACTCAGGCTCTAGTTTGAATTGCAACTGACTTGGCTGCTTCTTTCTGTGGAATGACATTTTTACCTTAAAGAGTG
>RJWJ010031779.1:0-18948 GCA_004363605.1 Indri indri
TTCTTATTTCTTTTCCCAAAGGATTCTAGAGAATAAAAGTTTACTTGATAATGCACAAGTCGATTTTTTGGCAACCAAATGTCTTAATTCTAAAATAATTTTTAAATGAAGTTCCTCTCTGAATTTTTAATTTATGTTCAGTATATCACATAAAAGAAGGGAAACTTGCATAACTGTTTCTTACTGTTCCATTTCTGTACTCTAAGCCAATGCTAATTAAAGTTGTGAGGTACTAACCATCTTCCTTTGGTGTATTCCTCCCTCTCTCCTCAATTCTTGGAGAGCACTGTGAACCCATGATGTTCTGTGGCTGTTTAAGGCTTCTCCAGGTTACTATACTGGACAACACTCATCCCTGACTCATTCTTCAAATATATGACCATCCTAAGTCATATTCCTTCCAGAACTCAACTGCAAATGGGGCTAATCTCATAAACTAACCCAAGTGAATTTGTGAATTAATGATGACAATAGTTTAATATGCTGCTGTTCTCAGAGAAATGAGCAAAACAATAGTAAGCTAGTATTATAGTATTATACAAATATAATGTCATAATCTGAGAGTAGGGAATCGTTTTCTTATTTATGGTCACTGACCAACTATATCTAAAACTTTAAAAAAAATCAAGGGTTACAAAAAAAACAAACCAGCTTGCATTTAACTTTAGTTCTTTAGAGAGGAAAATACTACTACTTGACATTTGTATGTAGTTTGCATTTGTATTTAGTGTTCTTATATAACATAACATTTATATGTATATGTTTTTTATTTAGTCTGATATTTAAAACAATGCTGTAAGTTCATATTATTTCTATTTTATAGATGAGAAAAAGGTTCAAAGAGGTTAAGTTATTGACTACCTGACTACCGAATAGCAGAGCTGGGACTCTAAACAACTCTAATTCCAAGTCAAGGGTTTCTCCACTCCGCCATAGCTTCTACAAATGTTCATGATATGTAATTTTAAACTAAATTTTAAAAAAGTAAAAAACACAGTAAGACTATGTTTTAATTCCACATAAAGCCTAAGTTTAAAAAGGAGATGGGACCTAAGATGGGGAGGGAGAATGATCAAGCCAAGCAAGAGGAAAAAGGAAAAAGAGACTATAGGTCAGAAAATGTCAACGGTACACAGAGAGACTAAGAAAGGGAGGGGACAAAGAAAAAGCCAGACAGGTGTACCTGAAAGGAAGGACGAGTTGAAGTCTGCGCCCTGCGGGGTCCTCACTCAGTCTTGCTTCCAGCCAACACACCTGACTGCGTATCTCCTGAGCAGTCTGGCTCTGCGTTCCTCCTCCTCAGCTCTGCTCGCCAAAAATCTTCCCCCATCGAATCTGCCCAGAGAGCTGTGGGCTAGTATTTCCACAGATCCCCAAAGCCCTGACCTTATCTTGGCCTAATCACTGTAATTAGCTTTCTTTCCACTTGCTCAGTGAACAAAACTAAAAGCTATTCACTTCAGAAATCTGCATGTCTCCTCTGTCTCTGAGAATTAATGGAGACCCGAGCACTGACCTGATCCTTCCGAAAGTACCGTAGGAGGAACAAAGCGACAAAGCAAAACCAGGACTTTCAGCACCTCAACAGTCAGTGCCCAAACGTGCCTTGTGTACACATCTTTCACTGAAAAAATTCACTATTCTAAGTTAGATACACAATAGAGAATAAAATGCTTCCATATATTTCTAAGTTTTTGTTTTATTTAGTCAATTTGTTATTTAGATAAATTAGGGTGTATAATTGCTTCCAAACTTAGATAAAGATATTACATTACTAGCATTTAACAAACTTCCTAAATCACTGGTATAATATTTTAATTAAAAGAACTGGCTTGGTAAATACGCCCAAATTTGAATCTCAGGTTAAGCTCTTAGTAACTGAGTGACTGTAGGCAAATTACTTAGTATCTCTGAACCTTAGGTTCTCCATCTAGAACATGAGGCTAATAATACAGTATTAGCCAGAAAGGTAGTTTTAAAAATTAACGAGCTGAAAGCTTGAAACCGTACCCGGCACAGAGCAAGCACGTAATAAATGTTACCTATTATTATTATGTTTATTAGCCATTAATCTTGCCCCTTAGCTGCACAAAACTTAATTATAGCATACCTTTTGGGTTTTTTTTTAAAAAGTTAAAGTGATTATAGAAGTTTTAGAAAGAAAAGTTTAAAAATAATCTATGGACAGCAATAATAAAAAAAACAAAGTCAAATATTGATAGTCATTATACTAAAATTAAAAAGCAGAACTATGATCCTTTTACAAACAGTTTACCTCAAAGTCTATCAGCTGCAGGTCAGCTATCAGTGTCACCAGCAGCCCACTATTGTAGAGTTCTTGTGCCAGCTGAGCTACTGCTTCTGTGGGGGGTTCCTTGTCGTTTGTACCACACAGAATTTCTTTCATTGCTTGCAGTGATTTCGACACTTCTTCTGATGCCTAGTGACCAAAAAGTATGCTAACAGTTAAAAAGAATAAAAATTTTCAGGCCACAAACAAACAAACAAACAAAACAACTTCTTGGACCCTTTTATTTATAGTCAAAGATCATTGTACAGTTATCAAACAAACAAAAAACTATTTACTAGGCACTGCTTTTTTTATTTTAGAAAATGTTACTAAAACTTATTTATATGAAAAAGATTTCTAGTATTTCTACTTAGTCGACATAATTGAAATAATCTTCCTTTAAACCATACTCATAGTCTAATTTTGCAAGTAACTAAACACAAATTTTACTCTTGAAAAGTAAATCGACTCCAGTTTGAAGATTTATCGGTAGCTACTAATCTTTATTTAAAGCATTGTGTTATAGTTTTTCAACAAATCCTTACTCTTCTGATTTTTTTAACGGACCAGATATAAAATCATAAATTGTCAAAACTCATAAGCTTTGTCAATCCACTTATTATACAGTGATTATGTACATGATTATACATGATCATTGCTATCTATGAAACCTTAAAAAATTCACTATATTTTAAAGAACGATAGGCAACCCATAGAGGCAGAAAGTAGATTCGCAGGTGTTAGGCCCTGGGGGAGGGAGAAATGAGGAATGATTGCTAACAGCTACAGGGTTTCTTCTTGGGGTGATGAAAATATTCTAGAATTAGTGGTGATGGTTGTACAACCTTGTGAATATACTAAAAACCACTGAATTGTACACTTTAAATAGTAAATTATAATCTGAAATGTATCTCAATTAAAAAATTTTAAACTAATGCAGGTGGGAAAGGAGAGCAGATTAATTTAGTTAACAGTTTAATTTTCTGTTTTAAAAGAAATGTAGTTTTATTACTTTCAAGTATATTACTGAAATCATTATAGATGAAGAAGAGAAGGAGTAGAATAAATCAAATTACATAAAAACAACTCACAGTGGCATGATGCTACTTTTAAAAAGTAATTTTCCAGATATATTTATGGTCTGACTGAATTGGTTAATCCTTAATTTATTAAAGACTGGAAGCTTCTTAAATTGTGAGACATATCCACAGAAGAGTGATTTAAACATACATACAGAGCACACACTTTTGTGATCATCACCCAGGTCAAAACACAGAACATTTTCAGCACCCCAGAAATCACCTGCATGCCCCTTTTCCATATACTTTTTATGTTTTTGTGACAATCATTTCTGTACTTTTCTTTATAGTTTTCTTACCTATGCGTGCATCCCAAAACAATATAGCTTAGTTCCACTGATCTTGAACTTTACGGACTAGTACATGTACCCTTTCATGATTTGCTTCTTTCATTCGACATTATATTTGTGAGATTTCTCTATGCTGCTGCATGCAGCAGTTATTTCATTTTCATTGCTCTGTAGTATTCTATACTATCTGGCTATACCACAACTACTTTATCAGTTCTACTGTTCACAGACAGGTTGTTTCCACTGAAGAGTTTTTGTGAACAACAATGCTATGAACATTCTTGTACATTTTTCCTGGTGCACGTGTGCAAGAATATCCCTAGAATTTACACCTAGGAACTGGTACTGTAGGATGTTAGCACGTGCATATCTTCACATTTCACAGATAATAGTAAACTGGTTTCCAAAGCAGTTACATGAATGTGTACTTTATCACTCACAGTGGAAGTTCTCATGGCTCTACATCCTTGTCAACACTTACTATGATCAGTTCTTCTCATTTTTGCCAAGACAGTGGGTGTGCGATGTAAATTTACCGTGGTTTTGATTGGCCTTTTCCTAATAACTAATGAAAATGAGTAAATGTTTTTTTCTTTTTTCTCTTTTGCCATTTAGATTTACTCTTTTGTGAAGATCATTTTTTCTTTCTATTTAGGCCAATATTTGGCTCAATATTACAAAGTACACTACAATTAAAATAAGACATTTCTACATGCTTTATAGAATCCAAGACTGTATTATGTATTGGGACAGAAAGATACTATGAATTCAAGGGTATTTATTTTATAAATATCTTGAATCTTGCCATAAACTAGTCACTTTAGAGAGAAAATGAACATGTAGTATTCAATATTCCTTCAAAGGAATAACCAAAATACTAAAAGGTCCTACCTGTGAGGAAGTCTAACTTACTGCATCTTAAAACAATGTGAAAATAATGTTGCACTATAGTAGAAACTATCAGTCAATCTTTAAATAAAAGGTGTTTTTACCTTTCATGTCAGTGTAACATTATACACCAGTATATCCCCTTAGATCTTTAAGCACTGTAGTCTGTAGGGATCCGCAGTTGGTCAGAGGGTCTAGATAGTGAACCATGAGTTAAAGACTACAGACTAAATAATTATCAGTTGCAAAAAACCTGAAATCAATCTAATTGTATTTACAGGGACCCTATGAGCATATTACAGACTAAATGAGGGATACTTCATTAAGCTTCATTAAGCTTTTCATTAGGTTTTGGTCTTGGAATACACATACATTAATAATAATGTTATTGTTTCAGCTCATACCTTGTCTGTCTTTTTGTCTTGCTTTTCCAAAATGGCCAGGTTGTCTTTCAGAATTTTCACAATTTCTGCTGGATTTTTGTGTGATTTACTAAACAAAGGCATTTTTTTCATGTAGAGAAAGCTCTCCTTCCAATACGGAATGCTAAAAGCAAACAAATAAGCCAATAAAAACCATAACTTTAACTCTTAGCATGCTTAAATTGTTACAACAAAATGTCTTGTAAGTTTTCAATAACATCAATTAAAAGTGATAGAACTAAAATGAGTTTCAAGTTTTATGCCAAATTTATTTAAGTTTATATACAAACAAAATTTTAATTTTAATTTTTTTTGTTTTTTTAGAGACAGTCTCACTCTGTCATCCAGGATGGAGTGCAGTGGTGCAATCACAGCTTTCTGTATCCTCTAACTCCTGGGCTCAAGCAACCCTCCTGCTTCAGACTCTCAAGTAGCTGGGACTACAGGTAGGTACATGGCACCACGCCTAATATTTTTTTTTTTTAATTTTTTGTAGAGGCAGAGTCTCACTATATTACCTATGCATTACAGGTGTGAGCCACCATGCTCAGCCGCATATAAAAGCTTTACCTGAAAGTTTTTACTCAAAGTTTAAAATTTTTCCTGCAATAGAAATACAAGGGTTATGCAAGAATGGGAAAAGAAATACTTTTAGAGAATAAGCTAATATTTAAAAGTAGATATTTTGACCAAAGAGAGTGATGATGACAATAATAAATGATAAACTAAAACATGTAAAACGAAAATGGGATTAGGATTCATACACTGTTGGAAAGCAATATTTAAAAGCATACCACTAACTACTCAATGGCAATCACAAAATGACAACACGAAATTATTTAGAATCAGTTCTTTACTCTTCAAATATTTAGTTGGCCACATTCACTGATGAAAAATCCTCTCGTATCCTCATTGCCATGGTGGAGGGTGAGGAAAGCAGAGAAAAGGAGTATCAATTCTAGTCGTTGAGAACATCTATTTACATGGAGCAGAGAAAGCCAAAAATGTCTGTCATTGCACTAATGTAAGTATTAGGGGAAAAAAATCTTGAAATCGAAGACTCCAGCTAATAAAGACGATCATTGTTTTACATTAATTAACAAAAATATTTCAAACATCACAGGAACATGATGTAAAAAATCAAAAGTCCCATGACCCAAGCACCCAGAGATGACAACTATTATCAGTTTAGTATATATTCCCTTTGAATTTTTTTCTATACATATAAAAATAAACACATTTTAAAAACAAAATAGAATAACACTAAAGATAGTAATTTGAAACTTTCTTCCACTTTTCATATCTTGAGTATCATTACATGAGCGTATGTTTAGATCTACTATATTTCTATAACAATACTGTATCCCATTAATAAACACATCATAGTTTATTTTACCAACATCCTATTGATGAATATTTGAATTACTCTCATTTTTCTTAACATGTTTCTTATTAACAATGATGCAATTAATCAATGAAAAAAGACTATTATACACAAGCGTATATACCAATTAATAGCAGCACCCTAACCAGCTATTTCTGTGGTATAACCTTGGCTATGGTTCCAAATCCCTCATCTCCCTAGATTCTTGTCTATTTTCCCAACTCTGGTACCGTGGGATTTCTGCGATATCTGTGAGCTACCTTATATCCATCCAATAAATTCCTTCTACATAACAAAATCTGTATTTATTGTTTGTGATCAAGAATTCCAATGGGAGATATATATAGAGAGATATGTGTGTGTGTGTGTGTGTACACATTACAAAGTAGAAACCAAAACTACTGTTGTGAATTTTGATAATAAAACAGAAAATTCTGAAAGTATTTCCTGTTTTTAATATGGATCCTGGGGATACCCCAACTCCTCAATGTGGGAGGGGTATGTGTGAGGGGAACTTACCCACTCACATTCCAGTGAAAAGCACATTATAGCATCTCAAACAGCCTCTATATCTGACACTGAAAGTTGACAGAGTATTCAAAGATAAAATACATGATGATCATACTGTGATTCTCAGTGGGTGGTGTAGGGTGCAAAAAAGAGAAACAGCTTTGGAAGAACATTATGTCTCATCTCTTTATAAAGCTCAAGAATAAAATTATAAAGATGTCCTAGGTTTTTCTTTAATAATCTTTTCTCTAATAAGCAGACCTAAACATAAATACAGGTCGAATGCACTGAGAAGTTTCTGCAGTGTGAGGGTGGGGTGGGTGCTGAAATAGTCATTAGATAGTTGAGCAGATCTGGCAATCTGTGCTTAATACCTGGTGATCCTGGACACATGTGACCTCTCTACGGCTCTACATTCTTATCTGTAAACAGGGAAGATAACATCTCCCTCTTAGGGTTGTTGCAAGGATTAAAGGTATGTAGAGCACCTTGCACAGGGCCTTACCTTTTGTAATAACATTATTACAATAAAAAGTTCCATGACATAGTTAATGAATTATTTCACTAAAGGCATAGTAGTTGAGATGATTCCATCTTTTTTTTTTTTTTGAGACAGAATCTTGCTCTGTTGCCCCAGGCTAGAGTGCCATGGCGTCAGCTTAGCTCACATCAACCTCAAACTCCTGGGCTCAAGTGATCCTCCTGGCCTCAGCCTTCCAAGCAGTTGGGACTACAGGCATGCGCCACCATGCCTGGATAATTTTTTCTATATATTTTTAGTTGTCCAGCTAATTTCTACTTTTTAGTAGAGATGGGGTCTCGATCTTGCTCAGGCTGGTCTCGAACTCCTGAGCTCAAACGATCCACCCACCTCGGCCTCCCAGAGTTCTAGGATCACAGGCGTGAGCCACCGTGCCCGGCCTGATTCCATCTTAAATGTCCCGGACATTTCTGGCTCCTTGAGTCAATTACACATTTTTTTCATTATTTTTAAAAATATAAATATATTATCTGAATATTTAGTACTCAATGTTCAAATATTTAGCATTAAAACAGAATTTAAATAAGCAGCCAAATGTATTTGTGTACAGGTACATCTAGGAGATATTGTGGCATCAGTTCTAGATCACTGCAATAAAGCAAATATCGCAATAAAGCAAGTCACACAAATTTTTTGGTTTCCCAGTGCATATAAGATTTACATTTACACTATAGTCTATTAAGTGTGCAATAGTATTATGTCTTTTAAAAAACCAATGTATGTGGCCAGCTGCGGTGGCTTTGCCTGTGATTGCAGCATTCTGGGAGGCAGAAGTGGGAGGATCACTTGAGCTCAGGAGTTTAAGACCAGCCTGAGAAAGAGCAAGACCCCATCTCTACTAAAAATAGAAAAATTAGCTGGGTGTCGTGGCACGTGATTGTAGTCCCAGCTACTTGGGAGGCTGAGGCAGGGGGATCACTTGAGCCCAGGAGTTTGAGGTTACAGTGAGCTATGAAGACACCACTGCACTCTACCTGGGGTGACAAGAGTGAGAGTCTACCTCAAAAAAAAAAAAAAAAAACCTAAAAGCTTTATTGCTAAAAAAATTGGAATGATCATCTGAGCCTTCAGCAAGTAATAATCTTTCTGCTGGTCAAGGATCTTGCCTCAATGCTGATGGCTGCTAACTGATCAAGGTGATGGATGCTAAAGATTGGGGAGGGTATGGCAATTTCTTAAAATAAGACAACAATGGAGTTTGCCAAATTCATTGATTCTTCCTTTCACAAAAGACTTTTCTGTAGCATGTTTGATAGCATTTTACCCACAATCGAACTTCTTTCAAAATTAGAGCCAATATTCTCAAACTCTGTTGCTGCTTTATTAACAGTTTATATATTCTAAATTCTAAGTTTATGTATTGTAAATCTTTTGTTGTCATTTCAACAATGTTCACAGCATCTTCACCAGGAGTAGATTCCAACTCAAGAAACCACTTTCTTTGCACATCTGTAAGAAACAACTGATCCATTCAAGTTTTGAGATTGCAGCAATTCAGTCACATCTTCAGATTCCACTTCTAATTCTAGTTCTCTTTCTATTTCCACCACATCTACAGTTACTTCCTCCACTGAAGTCTTGAACCCCTCAAAGTCACTCATGAGGGTTGGAATCTACTTCTTACAAACTCCTCTTAATGTTGATATTTTGACTTCCTCCCATGAATCATGAATATTCTTAATGGTGCATCCTTTCCAGAAGGTTTTCGGTTTACTTTGCCCAGATCCATCACAGGAATTACTATCCATGGCAACTATAGACTTATGAAATTTATTTCTTAAATAATAAGATTTTAAAATTGAAATTACTCCTTGATACATGGGCTACAAAATGGATGTTGTGTTAGCAGCCATGAAAGCAACATTAATCGCCTTGTACATCTCCATTGTCAATGAGCAATAATATTTTGAAAGGAATCTTTTTTTCTGAGCAGGTCTCAACAGTGGGCTTAAAATATTCAGTAAACCATTCTGTAAATGGATGTGCTCCCACCCAAACATTGTTGTTCCATTTACAGAGCACAGAGTGAGATTTAGCATACTTTTTCAGGACCCCGGGATTTTCAGAATGGTAAGTGAGCACTGGCTTCAACTTCAAGTCACCAGCTGCATTAGCCCCTAACAAAAGAGTCAGTCTTTCCTTTGAAGTTTGAAGCCAAGCATTGACTTCTCGTCTCTAGCTATGAAAGTCCTAGACAGCATCTTCTTCCAGCAGAAAGCATTTCATCTACATTGAAAATTTGTTGTTTAGTGTAGCCACCTTCATCAGTGATCTTAGCTAGATCTTCTGGATAACTTGCAGCAGATTCTCCTTTAGCACTTGCTGCTTCACCTTGCACTATTATGTTCTGGAGACAGCTTCTTTCCTTCAAACTCATGAAACAACCTCTGCTAGCTTTGAACTTCTTTTCTGCACCCTCATCACCTCTCTCAGTCCTCACAGAATTGAAGAGAGTTGGGGACTTGAATTAGGCTTTGGTTTAAGGCAATGTTGTGGAGGGTTTGACCTTCTATCCAGACCACTCAAACTTTCTCCATATCAGCAATAAGTTTCACTTTCTTATCATTCATGTGTTCACTGGAGTAGCACTTTCGATTTCCTTCAAGAAGTTTTCCTTTGCATTTACAACTTGGCTAACCATTTGATGTATGAGTCCTATCTTGGCTTTCAACGTGCTTTCCACACTAAACTTAATCATTTCTAGCTTTTGATTTAAAGTGAGAGACATGTAATTCTTTCTTTCACTTGAACACTTAGAGGCCATTTTAGAGTTATTAACTGGCCTAATTTCAATATCATCGTGTCTGCTATACAAACACAAGGAGATCCAAACAGAGGGAGATAGGCGGTCAGTGGAGCAGCCAGAATACACACATTTATTAAGTTCTCAGTCTTATACGGCATGGTATGTGGTGCCTCCAAACAATTACAATAGTAACAACAATCACCGATCACAAATCACCATAACTGATATAATTATAATACAGGTTGCAATATTGCAAGAATTACCAAAATGGGGGACACAGAGACTAAGTGAGCACATATTGCTCAAAAAAACGGCGTCGACAGACTTGCTTAACGCAGGGTTGCCACAAACCTTCAATTTGTAAAAACACATAATATCTGCAACACACAATAAAGAAAAGTACAATAAAACAAGGTATGCCTACAATTGTTCTCTTTCTCCTTGTAGTTCTGTCACAATAAGGGACAGATATATAACTAGGAATTTCAACTAAATATTCCCTGACATCGAAACAGAGTACAAATTATGATACGGCATCTGTCCATTACCTGTTGCTCTGCTTGATTCTCACTTTATCAAGCTAATTCTAATGCTAATTTACAAACATTTTCAGGATTTGCCAGCACTTTCTGATTCACTGTCTCCCAACTTTTCATCTGCCTATTGTTTTGTTCATTTATTCATCGAATAAATAATCTGAGTAAGTACTAAGCACAGGTACCTTGCTAAGTACTAGGGGTAGAGCCACAAATAAGAAAAACACAATCCCTGTTCTTTGGGGCTTATTATTAAGTGGAAAAAGCAAACATTTGAGGGGCAATGGGATTATATAACAGGGGGGAATAACACACAGTACAGTGACTCTTAATATCCTTTAAAAATTTACTTCATATTTTACATGTACCTATTTACTAAGTTTAATAATGTTCTAAAATTTCATAGGGTCATTATTCTTTAATTTTGAGATCTAGATTTTGAGGGGAATCAAAACCCACGCTCTCAAATTATGTAGTTCCAGCCCCCATGTCCCCTGCAAATTAAGGTAGAACTCTCCTACTTGCCCCGGTTCTCCTCAGACCATGGCCAGCCCCACTCCACTCCCAGACTGAACGCCTCCCCCATCTCCCGCAATCTAGGGACTGCCTTTCTCACTCTCTGGGTGACTGTGCTGGTCACTGCATATGCACCCACACCAATCACATTATTTACCCCACTGGCCAATTAAGAAATGAGCCAACTGGCACTCAAAACCATCTACTATACAAACATAAGATACTTAAATCCCTGGTCTTGACTGATAACTAATCCACTGTATGATTCAGAAGTTATTGCCCCTGTCTAGATGCCATTTGTCCTATCTGTAAAATGAAGAAGTAAAATAGAGTACCATATATTGAAATGTGACAAGCCATATATTATGGGCTCTATGCTATTCATCACTGTTTTATATCCATTCTGAGTCTTTAACTCCTAGTATCCATCGTGGCCAAGGATAAAGTGCTTAAGGAACAAAAGTAATGGAGAGTCCTGAAAATGATGCTTTCCGGGGATAAGGTGGTGGTAGTTACTTTTCCATAAAGTCTACCTTAGAGTTTTAAGAACATACATCATATTTCAGCAAAGCAAGCACTGGGGACAGGAGAACATGCCATGTTAGTCCAACAGATTGTCATTAGATGAACGCCTCCTGGGCACTGAAAACTGTGTTGAGGCCACATACATCAACCTGTCCTCAGCGTTAATGCTGACAACAGGCCATGCAGCACACACATGTTAATGCACTGACACTGGCTCTGTTGTACTTTTCCACTTTCAAGAGTGAGTAAACAGAATAAACAACAAACAGCAGGTTCTTTTGTTTGGTTTTGTTTTTAGTAGAACAAGAAAAGGAGAGATATGCCCTGCAGACTTGGACAAGAAAGGTTGCTTCTGAAATCATTTCTCTATAAAGCTAGAACAGGCAATTGAAAAAGAGAAAAAAGGACTTGGACAAAAAGAGAGCTGGCCAGGATAATAGACCAAAAACACATACATACATACACATACACATACACACATGCCCCAAATGCAGACTGATAATCCAAATCTACATAGAGCAGAATTACACTATAGATAATTGATTTGGGACAACATCAAGGTATAAAATTAGTCTACATTTTTTCATTCAAAAGATATTTACTGAACACCTATAATGTGCCAGACACTGAACCAAGAAATACAAAATAAATAAAACTCAACGGGCTCACAATGTAGTGAGAAATACAGACACACCAAGAGTTTTTCCAGAAGGCGGGAAAAGGGAAAAGGGAAAAAAAAAAAAAAATCTAAAATGACAGGAAAAATACAGAATGTGTATAGATATACATCTTCATGTCTATATAGGTATTTTACAGTGATATGAAGAAGATAGAATGTTATCCCATAAGAAACAGGTTTTACAACAATGGGGCGGGGAGTAAGGGAAGCCAACAACAACAAAAGGAACTAAAAATGGAGCAGAAGCAATAACCAAAGATAAAACAGCTTAAGCAGAAAAAAGATCTAAACCTGATCATTTAAAAGATTTTACTAAGAAAGATTAATGATGAGACCCAAAATTCAGTGTGTCCTGTGGCTTTTAAAAGAAACAAATATTCCTCTCTCAAAGCACATTCCAACAAAGTGACCTTAAACAAACAAAGCAAGCATAGAAATCAGGTTGTCTTTGGGCTTCCATAAAACTAAATGCCATAAGACCACAGAGAAAATCTACCAAGTTCTCAGAAGAAAAGTCTATAAGCTCATAATTAAATCTCTAGCCAATATATCATTTATGTGTGTACACTTACTAAAAATTTAACAAAAAGATGAGATGGAATCAAGCCCACAAAGAATTCAACAAAATTAATGCTAAAAAAACCCAGAAGTAGTTCTTGAAAGGAAGCTTTTATATTGTTGGCAAGACATGTGAGAGGGTAAGAATCTACAATTTTAATTCATTCGTATGGGAATAAAATAAATAAGAACTCGACTAAAGAAGTTAAAAAGGGAACCACCCCCAAAATCTCCAAGAGATGGGTGGAAATAACAATGACAGAAGTAGAAATAACTGAATCAGAGAAGTAAAAGAAAAAGAAGACAATCTCTGGTAGCTATTTGGTCCCTGTTTCTTCTGGTGACATATCTATTTGTCCTGCTTCCCAAAGGGGAAAACATGAACCAGGTGAGGCCAGATTATTCCACTGCCCCAGCTACAACAATTGGCTCATAAATAGATTGTTATATAAGCTAATCAAAATAAAAAAGATGAAAGATGAGTATTGGTGAGGATATAGAGAAAAGGGAACTGTTGTACATGGTTGGTGAGAAGGTAAATTAGTATAGCCACTATGGAAAATTGTATGGAGATTCTGCAAAAAACTAAAACTAGAATTACCACATGATCCAGTAATCTCACTTACTGGTATATATTTTAAAAAAAGAAACAAACCTGAAATCAGTATGTCAGAGGGATATCTGTACTCCTATCTACGTTCATTGCAGCATCATTCACCATAGCCAAGATACGGGCAAACTAAGTGCCCGTCAACAGGTGAATGGATAAAATATGTGGTATATATACACAATGGAATACTATTCAGCCCTAAAAAGGGGGGAATCCAGTCATGTGTGACAACATGGATGAATCTGGAGCACATTATTCTTAGTGACATAAGCTGGCACAGAAAGATGAATACCACATGATCTCACTTATATGTGGAGTCTAAAACAGTTGGAACTCATAGAAGTAGAGAGGAGAATGATGGTTACCAGAGGTTGGGTAAATGGGGAGGAAGGGAATGGAGAGTTGTTGATCAAAGGGTACAAAGTTTCAGACAGACAGGAGGAATAGGTCTTGAGATCTATTGCACAGCAGGGTGATTACAGTCAATAATAATGTACTGTATATTTCAAAATAACTGAATAAATTTCAAATATCTCGCCATAAAAAATGATAGGTAAGCAAGGTGCCAGATACGTTAATTAGCTTGATTTAATCATTCCACGTTGTATACGTGTATCAAGACATCCCATTGTATCCCATAAATGTATACGATTATGATTTATAAAAAATAAAAATAAAAAAATCTTTCAACAGGACTTCCCCCCTTGGTATTTTAACTTAAATAAGAAATTTCATTTATAAAATATAAAATTATTTAAATATTTAAGTAATAATTTAAATAAAATATTTAAAGAAGAAATAGAGAACAACATTTACATTTACCATCCAGCTTAAAAAATATAAAACAGGCCGGGCACCTCTATTCTTCCCAACAGTTGGACTTGTCAGAATTTAAATAGTTTGTCAGTATGACATCTGTAAAAGGTTCTCCCATTATTGTTTCAATTTGTATTTCTCAAATTACTAACAAGAATGAGCACTTTCTCATACAGACTTACTGGCTTTTTACTTTCTTTTTCTATAAATTTCCTATTTCTATACTTTGCCCATTTCTTTTAGGTGGCTGAAGAAAGCCATACCACTTGCCAATACCAACTAATATAATCCCTTGCTTATAAATATAAATCACAATGAAGCATCACTAGGCAGTTGAGGCAAATCAAGAAAATGAAATAATATAAAAATAAACAAATAGAGCAAACTGGGGTGGGAGTATAAAAATTATATTTATATCCCCCAAAGATATGCTATGTTATCACATCCATAAAATAAGAACAGGCTGCTATAAAAAAAGTAAACAGTGAATGAGAAAACATTGTTAGAACTAAAAGCATGCATGACTCAATAAAAAATCCAATAGAATAGCTGACCAGTAGAAGGATACAGAATTGAAAAACAAATTAGCAATTTGAAGACCAAGCCATTGAAATCTGGAATGAAGAGCAAAATACAAACAAAAGCAAGAAGAACCAACTTGAGAAAAGTTGGAAATATCCAGGACAGAGCTGGAGAGCCAATATCAATAGAACAGGAATTCTTTTTTTTTTTTTTTTTTTAAGAGGTGGGGTCTTGCTCTGTCATCCAGGCTGGAGTGCAGTGACACGATTATAGCTCACTGCAGCCTTGAACTCCTGGGCTCAAGTAATCCTCCTTCCTCAGCCTCCTGAGTAGTTAGGACTAGAGGCATGTGCCACCATGTCCGGCTAATTTTAAAATTCTTTTTGTAAAGACAAGGTTTTGCTGTGTTGCCCTGGCTGGTCTTGACCTCCTGGGCTCAGGCGATCCTCCACTCATAGCCTCCCAAAGGGCTGGAATTACAGGTGTGACCCACCATGCCTAGCCTGAATAGGAATTCTTAATAAAAGAAAATTTCCTTGAGCTGAACATGTCTTCAGATCTGAGTAAACTAACGGTTGTCGTACACGGGAATGCAAAAAGGCTCACTCCAAGATACATTCTGAAATTTCTGAACTCTAATACTAAAGAGAAATCCTTCAAACTACCACAAAGGGGAGAAATCTAGAGTAGCTCCTAAGAACCAAACTGTAAGAGTGAAATGAGGATTTACAACTTCATACCAAATGCCAGAAGACGGTGAAATATTGTTTACATAGTTTCCAGGGAAAAAGATTAATCTTGAATTAGATAGCCAAACAATTATGCAGGTGTGAGGGCAAAGTAAAATTATCTAAAAATGGACATGGAGGAGCAGGAGGAAGAGAAAGGAAGAGGGAGGAGAAACAGGAAAACAAGAAGAGTTGAAAAAGATGAGGAGTTGAGCAAAGAAAACAACAAAATTTATAGTTAAATCTAAATAAAGGCTGATAATGTGTCTGTGAAAAATTGCTTAAAAAGTATTCCTGAGGTATTTTGATAGAGGCAAAATGTACAAAAATAATAACCTGGAAAAATACAACTAAAATTCTTTTATAGACTTTGTTCAGGGAAAAAGGATAGAGATAATGATTAAATCATAGTAAAATTTAAATGTATTTGTCATGCATTTAATCAAACTATTTTAAGTCTCTGCATTTTCTAAAATCACATCATCCACAAATTAAGATAATTCTGCCTCTTATATTGTTTGCTAAACATTTAATGGTGAATATTAGAATAACAAGTAGGATGCAGAACTTTGAACCATCAGAAGGTAAAAAAGGAAGAAAAATAATTTGATGGAATCAGCAAGAATCAGGAATGGAAAAGGAAAGAATAAACAAACAGTAAACATCAATATTTATAATACATACAAATGTGTTAAATTCTACTACTAAAAAATCAAGACTCTCAAATTGGGCTAACACACACACAATTCAGCTATAAATTCTGCAAGGGACATGACTTAAACAAATGACATAAAAATGTTGAGAATAAAGGGATGTATAAATATATACCAAACAATATTATCACATGTGTATAAGACAAAGCAGAATTCAAATTATATGTGCATACACATATATAGTATAATGTATTTAGCTTTCATTGTGAATGGGATATATATATATATTCTTATAATACATGTAGTATATGTAATACATGTAATAAATATTTTTAACAGTAAATAAAATTTTAGTCAATAAAAGGTATGTTTATAAAATGGTATACAAAACAAGATTATTTAATAGAAAATTGATGAATATAATTATATCAGTAAGTCAAATAAAAATTATTTCAGTTGATGACAAAGAGGAATCCTACAAATTCAAAACCAAGAGAGAGATATTAATATAAATGTCAGCTTAGAAGACAAAATAATTGTTAATGGAGGTATTCTTACTAAAAAGAAGTATAAAACAAAGATCACCGCTATTACTCTATCATTATTATATGTTCTAGTCAATGCATTAAAATATAAAACAGAAATTAACAGTATAAAATTTGGGAAGGACTGACAAAATTGCAATTCACAGATGATATGATTATACATAAATAATTTCAGTTGTCCATCTTAGATTTTTATGTATATCCCATTCACACTGACAACTAAATATGCACCATATCTACACCAGATCTGTATTTGAAAACACTAGAGAACCTTAATTTCACAAATAAGGATAATTACTGTTCCTGAAATAGAAAACTAACAAATGAAACAGAAGCAGAAGAGGAACTTAAAGATGTATAAGATGTATCATACTTGTCTATTCATCCCTTCAGCCAGCCATCCTTTTAACTGTACGTATTCACAGAATGATTCTGGAATGTGACTCAGATAATCTTAATGGTATTATCTGAATTATGAGATTTGCAATAGTTTAAATGTTTTCATCTAGGTATTTTCTGCATTATTTACAAGAAGAATATTTCTTTTTTTCTGAAACAATAGAGACTTGGGGAGAAAACCTACATAAATGAGATAGAATAGATCTGAGTAAAAAAAACCTACTTTGTTCTTGAATAAAAAAACTAAACGTTATTCAAGTAAATTATTCCTAAAGTCCATGGTTTGATTTCCAATCACAAGCCCCAAAAAAATTTTTTTGGTAACTAAATTTAGTCAAGAATACCAATTAAGCAAGGATAACAAATTTTAAAAAGGCAGATTACTTGGAAGGAATGGAAATGAAAAGTGCTATGAAGTACCGTTAGTAATACAGTGCACAAGAAAACAGATCAATGGAACAAAACAGCCCAGATACAAATGTTAATATAAGTGACTTTCAAATTTCTGGATTTAAAATAAGTTCTCCAATTTTAGAAGTGATGAAATAAATCTCAAAGAAAAAGAGCAGAAAATTAATATAAATTTGCCATAAATACAAAAATTTGAATTTCTATAGATAAAAATTACATGCAAACAAGATAATTCTGTCATACGAATATGAAAGACAGAGGGTTAATGTTATTATTATTTAAAAATTTCTCTTTAAGATATGAATAACAAAACCATTAAGGAAGTGATATATGACAATGGAATACCACAAAGGGCAAAATATAGTTAATAAACACATAGTAAATGTTTCACTATTTTCTATAATAAAAAAATGCAAACTCAAAGTGAGACTATTTTGCCCATTATATAACAAAGTTTTTTGTTGTTGTTTTGACAAAACTCAATTCTGTTGATGGTGTGGTACAACAGGCTCTTATTTCTTACTGGTGGGAATATAAATTGGATGATAATTCAGCAACATGTATCTAGAACCTAGAATTTTCACAAACTCTGACTTAGTAGTAGTAATAATTCAACTTCTGGTAATCTGTCCTAAGAAAATTAACTAAAGTAAGGAGTTACATTTATACACAAAAATGTTTACCAAAATGTTTATTATTATAGTGAAAAACTGAGAACAATCTAAATGTCTAACGAGAATAATTAGCCAAATTGTGATACAGTACTTGATGGAATATTAGTGTATGTCATAGATTTTTTTTACTTTAAAAAATTAAACATTTTTTTTACATTTTATCATCTCTGAAATTTAGGTGTCTTACAATTGACGGTACCTTACACAAAATGATAGGCTTTTTTTCCTTTCTTTCTTAGTGGTACATAAAATAACTATATGCCTTACAACCACTGCCTTCTTAGATTTGATGAAATGTGGTATGTAGCTATGAAAATGTGAAATAGAATGGAAACTTTAATGTTAAAAACAGCATCCCATATTATAGAATATAACCACAACTATGTAAAGCAAGTAAAACACAAGCACACAAACCTATGCACAGAAAAGATATTTTTTAAAAGTCATTAGTGATTGTCTCTATGTAGTAATATAGTTCGCTGAGGGATACTTAATTTTCTTCTTCCTTCAAATGTTCTGTTTTTTGCAAAGTTTGTATAATAGATCCTATGTAAATGCTTTTATAATGGAAATAACTTCTCTTAAATGATATTTTTAATGAATAAACAAATAACCCTTTTTTAAAA